>PISX010007311.1:0-90154 GCA_004024625.1 Mellivora capensis | reverse complement strand
GGATGAATCCCACCTGGTCATGGTGGATGATCTTTTTAATGTGCTGTTGGATCCTGTTTGCTAGGATCTTGTTGAGAATCTTAGCATCCATATTCATCAGTGATATTGGTCTGAAATTCTCCTTTTTGGTGTGGTCTTTGCCTGGTTTGGGGATCAGGGTAATGCTGGCTTCATAAAAAGAGTCTGGAAGTTTTCCTCCTGCTTCAATTTTTTGAAACAGCTTCAGGAGAATGTGTGTTATTTCTTCTTTAAAAGTTTGGTAGAATTCCCCAGGGAATCCATAAGGTCCTGGGCTCTTGTTTTATGGGAGGTTTTGATCATTGCTTCAATCTCGTTACTAGATATCGGTCTATTCAGGTTGTCAATTTCTTCCTGGTTCAATTTTGGGAATTTATATTTTTCCAGGAATCTATCCATTTCATCTAGGTTGCTTAACTTACTGGCATATAACTGTTGATAATAGCTTCTGATGATTGTTTCTACTTCCTTGGTGTTAGTTGTGATCTCTCCCTTTTCATTCATAATTTTATTAATTTGAGCTTTCTCTCTTTTCTTTTGGATTAGTGTGGCCAATGGTTTATCAATCTTATTGATTCTTTAAAAAAAACAGCTTCTAGTTTCATTGATACGTACTACTGTATCTCTAGTTTCTACCTCGTTGATCTCTGCTCTAATCTTGATTATTTCCCTTCTTGTGTGTGGAGTTGGTTTAATTTGTTGTTGATTCTCCAGTTCTTGAAGGTGTAGAGACAGCTGTTGTATTTGGGATTTTTCAGTTTTTTTGAGGGAGGCTTGGATGGCTATGTATTTCCCCCTTAGGACCGCCTTTGCTGTATCCCATAGGTTTTGGACGGAAGTGTCTTCATTCTCATTGGTTTCCATGAATTGTTTAAGTTCTTCTTTGATCTCTTGGTTGATCCAAGCATTCTTAAGCAAGGTGGTCTTTAGCTTCTAGGTGTTTGAGTTCCTTCCAAACTTTTCCTTGTGGTTGAGCTTCAGTTTCAAGGCATTGTGATCTGAGAATATGCAGGGAATAATCAATCTCAGTCTTTTGGTATCGGTTGAGTCCTGATTTGTGACCCAGTATGTGGTCTATTCTGGAAAAGGTTCCATGTGCACTTGAGAAGAATGAGTATTCTGTTGTTTTAGGGTGGAATGTTCTGTATATATCTATGAGGTCCATCTCGTCCAATGTTTCATTCAATGCTTTTGTTTCTTTATTGATTTTCTGCATGGATGATCTATGACTGAGAGAGGCATGTTAAGATCTCCTACTATCAATGTATTCATATCAATATGACTCTTTATATTGATTAATAGTTTTCTTATGTAATTGGCTGCCCCCGTATTGGGGGCATAGATATTTACAATTGTTAGATCATCTTGGTGGATATTCCCTTTAAGAATGATGTAGTGTCCTTCTGTATCTCTGACTACAGTCTTTAGTTTAAAATCTAACTTATCTGATATGAGAATCGCTACCCTGGCCTTCTTTTGAGGCCCATTGGCATGAAAGATGTTTCTCCATCCCTTCATGTTCAATCTGGGTGTATCCTTAGGTTCGAAATGGGTCTCCTATAGACAATATATGGATGGGTCCTGTCGTTTTATCCAATCTGCAACCCTCTGTCATTTTTTGGGTGCATTTAGGCCATTCACATTGAGAGTGATTATTGATAGATACATTTTTATTGACATCATGTTACCTTTGAAGTCTTTCTTTCTGTAGATTGTCTCTATATTTCTGTTCAATGATATTCTTAGGATTTTTCCTCTTTTATAAAATCCCCCTTCATATTTCTTGCAGTGTCAGCTTGGTGGTCGCATACTCTTTTAAGCCTTGTCGGTCTTGGAAACTCTTTATCTCTCCATCCATTTTGAATGTCAGTCTTGCTGGATAAAGTATTCTTGGCTGCATGTTTTTCTCATTTAGTGCCCTGAATATATCTTGCCAGCCCTTTCTAGCTTGCCAGGTTGCTGTGGACAGGTCTGACATTATTCTGATGGGCTTTCCTCTGTATGTAAGGAGCTTCTTTGTCCTAGCTGCCTTCAAGAGAGTTTCTCTAGAATTATAATTCCTCCTTCTTACTATCAGGTGTCTCGAGGTGTTTCGAGGATCTAAAATCTTGGAGGGGGGGTGCTGTTCTGCCTCTAGTACATGAACGCTGTTTCCAATTGCGAGATTCAGAAAATTTTCATGAAAAACGTGTTCCACTATATCTTCTAGACTTCTTTCTTTCTCCTCCCCTTCAGGGATTCCAGTAATTCTGACGTTGGAACGTTTCATGGCATCATTTATTTTCCTGATTCTGTTTTCGTGGCTTCTAAGCTGTTTGTTCCAGGCTTCCTCCTGATCCTTTCTCTCTATCTGTTTGTCCTCCAGATCATTAATTCTATCTTCTGTCTCAGTTACGCTAGCTTTTAGAGAATTTAGATTAGATTGGAACTCATTGAGAGCCTTGTGAACATCATCCCTGGTGGCTCTCAGTTCTGCCCTAATCAATTCCATTTGGTCGTCCATGGTTTTCTCCAACCTCGCTATTGCCTGGATAATTGTTAGCCTGAATTCCCTTTCCGACATAATGTCTATGTTGGTAGTCATTAGCTCTGTTGCAGAGGGCCCATTCTCTGAATTTTTCTTCTGCTGGGCATTCCTCCTCCTAGTCATTTTGGTGAGAGTTGGCTGAATGGTTGTAGCTGGATGTATTGACCTTGGTGCACTAAAGGTGCACCCTGGAACGCTTCTGAGCAATCAAGAGTCCCCACCCAAATGAAAGAAAAAAAGAAAGAGAGAAAGGAGAAAAAAAGAAAGAGAGAGAGACAGGAAAAAGAAGGATAAAAGAGAAGGCTCAGTCCAAATAGGCCCAAAGGTAAGGTTTGTGAAGTATACAAATAAAAATAGACAAAAAAGACTGATAAAAGTATATGACAAGAGAAGAAGAAAAATACATACATATATATGTAGAAGCAAAACAAAGAAACAGACAAACAAAAAAAAAGAACCTCGTCAAAAAGAACCCCAAGTATAAGATTTATATACTACCAGGACAAACACAAATATACAGAAATACTGGCAGGAGAAAAAGATGGGAGAATGGTTGTAAATTCTCAGTGTGGGCAAGGAAGATTATTTTGATTCTTCCTGGATGTATCTTGATATCTTTTTTAAAGGACACAACTTTCCTAAGATAGGGGATTAAAAATTGGTTTACCTCTAGGGGTAGCATTGATTGGGGAAAGGGGATTACCTTGAAGTTTAACTCTATATGAATATTAGCAAATAAAAATAAAGAAAAGAATGATCTAAACTAAACTAAAGTAAAATTTTTAAAAAATTTTAAAAAATAGAAAAGCAAAAGAAAATCATGGGTATATGTATCAAAAAGTTCAGGTTAAAAGGTATTATGGAATTTGATGTACTGGACATCTCACTGTGATGGTAAATAGGCTAAAAAAATCTATATAAAAAATTTAAAAAATTAGAAAAATTTAAAAAATGAACCAGAATAGTAGGAACGAATTAAAAATTAAACGTTGTATCTATGAAGTAGTAGTGATTTTTTGTTCTCTTCTCGGGTTTGTTTTTTTTTTCCCCCCTTTGGCTTTCTGGGGCAGGGGCCTGCGGCGTGGGTTTTCAGGCAGTGTTTCCTGAGTTAAGTCCTCCCGCCCCTCCTCAAGGGGGTGGGCTCTGAGGAAACTGGCCCTTCAGGCTTTTGTTCTCTGGAGGTTTTTATGTCTGTTCGTTTGTTTTCTCTCCCCTTGGCAGCTCCCGATGGTTCTTGGAGGTTTAGAGGAAAGCAAACTGTACCCAGACCTCCCTCCCAGAGAGAAACCCCAGTCCGATCCCCTCTGGGTGCTGCAGAGCAGGTTCCCAGCTGCGATCTCTGGGGACACCTGTGTGTCCTGCTTGTACTCAAAACCACAACAGTGGCGGCTGTCTGGGCAGCTCCAGACCGCCAGAGAGGTTCCCAGAAGTGATCGCACCCTGATATTTTCCTGCCGGCCCGGGCTGGGAGCGCTCAGACTTTCTGGGTCCAAGAGCGCCGGGCTGGCACCTGCGCTCGCTCGCCTCTCTCAGGGGAGGGGGTGGAGCGCATCTCAGGCTCTGCAAGCCTGGAGATAGCCAAAAGGTTGTTTCTGCCCTGCGAGGGTCCCAGCCCCTCCCGCACGCCAAGCGCCCTTAGGAGGTCTCCTCATCATTCAGGGACCAAGACCTGGTTTCTCCACTGCACTCTCTCTGGCTCAGCGCCAGGGGTGTCAGTCCTTGGTGGGGGATTTAAGCCCCTGTCCCTAACCGTTCCAATTCCCACAATTTCCCCCCGCGATCCTTTGCTCTTTTTGAGTGCTTTCTACCAGACTTCAAGTTAATGCTGGTCCCCAGATGCAGGAGACTCTCGTATTGGGGTATTGCTTTCCAATGGGTCGCTTCTGGTGGCTCCCTCCCCCTTTTGTTTATCTTCCAATACCAGTCCAGTGTTCCCACTCCGCTTTACTTGCCCACTGGCATCTTCTGCCCCCATAGAGATCCAGACGTGTAGAATTCTGATCTCAGGCTGATTTCATGGGTAATCGGAGTTCCTTGGTAGGTAATCAGCTCACTTTAGGGGACAGGTTGAAACGGTGCCTCCTCCTAGTTCCGTGCCATCTTGTCCCCCCAAGTAATTTTCTTAAAAGAACTAGTTTGTGACAGAAGTAGAAATAAAACATAAGTTGTCAGGTTCTCAATCTGTGAGAATGAAAGCTCACACACATACCCATACACATTCACACACAAACACCTTGTGCATTAAAAAAATCAAGAAGAGCTTTTTTTTTTAATTAGACTCTATTAATCTCAGGTAAAAAACCCTGATCTGTGTTAGTTTCTTTGGGCTATAATATGAGAATATTGCAATATTATGTGTATTGTACTTTGCAAGACTTGCATGTAAATCATTTTAAAGCCATAAGAAAATAAGAAAACTATTGAATATGTTTTGAAAATTAAGAGTCTTTTCATAATCTAAATTGCCAAATAATGTTTCATTTTCGTTGGCAATTATAATTTTTAGATACATAGTTTATTGTCTCCTCTAATTCCAATACTGCACAGAAAAATTTCTGCATAGAAAAATGTCTAAGAGGAGAGGAGAATTATTTTCTACTTGTATTTTTGTCATTTCATTATTTTTTTAAAATTATATCCAAATGATTCTATTTTTTTTATACTCCAACAGACAGACACCTGCTACCTCCTTCATAAAGGAAGTACCCCATCAGATTTTCTACTCCACATAAATAATTCCCTAGGAGAAGGGAAAATGCACAGAATGATATTTACCCTTATTTTTTTAACAAATATTTCTATTGGATTTTGTAGTGTTATGCCAATATACTTTTGCCTTTGTGGATATTATATTTAATCTCTCCCATTTCCCCTAAAGATCATAATTAATCCCTTCCACCTAGTAAGTTTTCTATTAAATGCTAAATCTTTATTACTTTTGAAAATGTCCTTTGAAATATTTTTCTGTACAATGAGGAGGCACCTAAGTTCCATTAAAAGCTTCTGAACAATGTTCTGTTAAGCCATATAATCATTATGTACCCCAAAAAGTCTTGCTAATTCATTCATCCCTACCTCTGCATTTGGGCAAATTTAAATATAAAAATTCACTAACTAAAGAGTAAAAATATTTTTTTATTTTTGCTCTTACTTAGATGTGCATGGCATGCTGTGAATGGAGAGGACCATAGAGCATGATCCCTGTATTCCTGGCTTTTCAACAATTTTACTAAGTTCTTGGAAAAGGATAGCTTTATATTGTAGTAAGGCCAGAAAGGGGTTCACTATGAAACTAATGAAGGTTAATCCCTGGAAATATGTTTACATAGTTACATGCTTTAGAAAAATTTTCAAAAGTAAGATATTTTTGTTTCAATCAGTTAGAACTATTATAATTTTCTACCACAACTTCTCCATCATACTGCCCCTCCTGGCAGGAGGCGCCACAGCCACTGTGAAGTGTTGGGTGCAGGGGAATATATGTAAGTGATTCACAGTCAGTTCCATGCCTCGAATCACTGCTAGCTACTCTGCATAGATTTCTTTCCAGAAAAACCCCTACCATTTCCTGCCACCACTTAACTCAGCGTGTTACACAGAGATGCCCACAATTCAGACCTAGAACTATTAGGATACTGAAGAAGAAAGGAAGTTTGAATTCTATGGAAGGATGAGTTAGTCTTTGGAAGATTTTTCTGGTAATCTGTTATCTCCTATTGAAAGTATACTTAATATTCAAATCTTATCTGAAATCTTATAATTCATATATGAAAGAAACTTGGTAGAGATTTTCAAATTTGACAACAGTCCTAAAATTTTATGACATTACCAAACAAATTATGGAAGGAGAAAATTTCTTAAAAATTGAATTCTATAAATTTCAATCAGCAGTGCTTGGTGAAAGACTGAATTACCATCTCATTTTCCTTATAAAAATTATTATAAAATTGACATTTCATGGAAAAGCTGATGAGATTATAGTAAAAATATATATTAGTTGATCAATAAAAAAGATATGTATTTTTCAGTATTTTTCTGTTTCTGATATTAGCTCTTAAAAGTTATACATCACTTCTTTCTCATCCTAAATAAATATTCATATTTGTATTCGACTCTATTAATGACTTTTTATGATTTTTCTTAAAATGAGTCACAAAAATCATACCAAATTCAGACTCTAGAAAACATGTCTGTTTGATGACCACATAGTTCCACCAGCTTTGATGGACATTCTGATTTGAGTTAGGCACCATCATGAACAAAGAAATAAATATTAAAAGGGAGGATAAGAGACTTCCTTCCCATTTTCCACTGTGCTTTAGGACTATATATTATTTACAAAAATGAAAGCTCTGAGCTTTAACAGAATAAAAATCATTGCCCTATGATGATAATGTTTTGAATGTCTAATTTCTCACCAGGAAGGGGACCAGAATTGATATCAGAAAATTGGTAAAAGAAAAAATTTGAAGGGTGGTCTATCTCCTGGTATTTCGTCTTACTGGCCGGACTAGTGGGCACTAATTACAAAATGATGTCTCACTTCTCCCCTACACAGGAATTTGGCTCTGGTCATTGGTTACAGTTTTGATACCTCAAGTCCTATATTTTGCCATTTGGAGAAGTAATGTGCATTTAAGGAAAAACCCTAAAAAAATTTAAGTTAAGGAAATAAGCTGTCTAGAGACCACAAATTGCCATGGAGTAGTTCATGATTTTCTGATATGCAAACTACTAATCTAGTTACCTTTAAATGCACATCATGGTAAGAAATAACACGAGTCAGATATGAGAATACTTAAATGAAGAGTTGGTTTGTAAGTAAGTTAGTCTTCAAATACGACACTTTTGTCTTAAGGCACACTGAGAAGAGCTAGCCCTGCTCTTAAATATTTTAGATTGAGTATTTTTCAATCTAAGAATCATTTCATTATCTTTTCCATAGTCTCCTTGAAAATGAAAAACCTTTTAGGAGGAATGACAAGAAATGAAGTTTTCTATGACTTTGGGGAAATTCTACCACACAGTTTTCTTCTGTAGCTAGAACTGGGCATTTAAGATTGAAGCAGTTGTTTCGGTTGCTAAAGGGAGAGGTGAAGCCCTGAGAAACAGAAGCAGAAAAATGAAAATGTAAATTCTCCTCCTGTAATTTGAAATGTGACCAATCTGACTGCATTCTCCCAGGGAATGTTGCTATACTTGAATATGTACTGCTTGAATGTAAATGATGTAAAATTATCTTAGGATGCTTAACACAGTAGAAACACACTTAGAAAAAAATATCATTTTTGCAGTCTGATTTGTTTTCTTCTTTGATTTTTTTAAGAAGTCAGACAAAAAAAATGTTAAAAACATAGTACAATAAATATCCATATATTCGTTACTTCCACCAATAATTAACATTTTGCCACCACTCCTTTTTTTCTGTATTTCTTCCCCTGAAGCCACTTGGAACCACTTGAAAATAAGCTGCAGACATCATGACTCTTCAGCACTGAGTGCTTTAGCATGTATCACTTAAAAACAGATACTTTGCTTCCTTACAAAATATCTTCCTAACCATAATACCATTAAGATTATCACTCACAAGGAAATTTATACTGATACAGCAATACCATCAAAATTGAAATCTAAATTCACATTTCCTCAGTTGTTCTCAAGCGTTTCCTAGGGCTGTTTTATTTTTCTAAGATCTAATCAAGAATCACTTGTTGCATTAATTTTCATTTCTACTCAGCCTCCTTTTAAATTAGGATATTCTGGGCACTGAGTGGCTCAGTGGGTTAAGCCTCTGCCTTCGGCTCGGGTCATGGTCTCAGGGTCCTGGGATCGAGCCTGGCTTTGGGCTCTCTGCTCAGCCTGCCTCTCTGCCTATTTGTGATCTCTGTCAAATAAATAAATAAAATCTTAAAAAAATAATAAAAATAAACTAGGATATTCTGCCTCACCATTCATTCATTCATTCATTTCCTCTCATGACATTGACTTTAAAAAAATACTACTCAGGAGCTGAGCACCTGGGTCGCTTAGTTGGTTAAGTGCCTCACTCTTGATTTCAGTTCAGACCATGATCTCAGTGTTGTGAGATCAAGCCCCCCATTGGGCCCCATGCTGAGTGTGGAGGCTGCTTGAGATTCTTTCTCTCCTTTAGCCCCTCTACCACACCTGCTCGAACTCTCTCTTACTCCCTGCCTCTCTAAAAAAACAAAAACTTGAGGCCAGCTGTCTTCTATAGTGTCTCAAACTTCAACTTGATTGGGTTTTTTGAATGATTTAATTCATGTTGAACATTTTTGGCAAGAGTACTCTATCGGTATGCTTCATGTCAGGAAGTAAAGAGTACCAGCTTGTCCCATTGTTGGTAATACACTCCTTGTTTGGTTATGGTGGTGTTCCCCATATTACCACAATATAAAGAAATTCTTTACACTTTGAGGGGCACCTGGGTGGCTCAGTGGGTTAGAGCCTCTGCCTTCAGCTCAGGTCATGATCCCAGAGTCCTGGGATCGAGCCCCACATTGGGCTCTCTGCTCAGCGGGGAGCCTGCTTCCCTTCTTCTCTCTCTGCCTGCCTCTCTGCCTACTTGTGATCTGTGTCTGTCAAATAAATGAATAAAATCTAAAAAAAAAAAAAATTCTTTACACTTTGAAATTAATATGTAATCTCTGGAATAATAATTTGGAAGGTCTGTGTAAATATTCTATGCCCAACATATCTTCACTCAGTGATTTCACCATCCATTCATGATTTCTGCCTGAATGAATTATGATAATGGTGTTTGAAAAATAGAAAATTTTATTTTTTTAAATATTTATTTATTTATTTATTTGAGAGAGAGAGAGAGAGAGAATGAGGGAGGGGAAGAGCTGACAGAGAGGGACAAGCCGACTCCCTGCTGAGCTTGAAACTTGATGCTGGGCTGAATCTCACCATCCTGAGATCATGACCTGAGCCAAAACCAAGAGTTGGACATTTAACAAACTGAGTCACCCAGGCACCCCCCAAAATGGAAACATTTCTAATTCTATTCTTATTTCTACCCTCATTAGTTGGCATTCTTTTGCAAAGAAGTGCATTTCATACCCTTCTGCCTCGTTACATGTATTACTATGGATTCATGTGTTCTTTTTTGTTAGCTATGTTGTAATCCATTACTTACACTGGTCTTTTTGATGCTCTAATTGTCCCAGACACTACAAGTGGGATTCTATTAAGACAGCCCTTGGGTCCTTTTAACAAGTTATCATACCTCTGGTGAAAGACGTCCCAGGCTTAACTTCCACTTTCTTGATCCCTTCTCAGAACCAGGAATTTCTGCAAGAAACTACTTGGATTTCTTTTAGTGGGGAATATATTTAGAAACTGAGATCAGGATGTTGGGTATGTTGATGGCTAGTGGGATGTCATTCTTTAAACCCATTCAGTGGACAAAACTAAGAAATATATGTACATATTTAAGTCAGGAGTTCATACTGAATGCTTCAATCTAAATCCAAAGACTTAAACCCCCTCCAAATTAGTATTTCTTTTTCACAGTGAAAATACCTGTTCCCAGGAATATCAATATATTCATTAATTTTCCCTTTTCTACAATATACAAAAATTATGTCTGGTATTACTATATGAATATCTTTTGTTTTTGTTTTTGTTTTTTTAAAGATTTATTTATTTGACACAGAGAGAGAGAGAGGTCACAAGCAGGCAGAGAGGCAGGCAGAGAGAGAGGAGGAAGCAGGCTCCCTGCTGAGCAGAGAGCCCGATTCGGGGCTCAATCCCAGGACCCTGAGATCATGACCTGAGCCAAAGGCAGAGGCTTTAACCCACTGAGCCACCCAGGCATCCCACTACATCAATATCTTATCAATGACAAAAAAAACAGAGTTCAGGATTTCTTTGCAGTTTTCTTGTACTTAGAGAAAAACCCATTTATGATACATAGGGTACTATATTTATTTACTTTTTAAAAAAGATTTTATTTATTTGTCAGAGAGATAGAGTACAGGCAGCAGAGTGGCAGGCAGAGGCAGAGGGAGAAGCAGGCTCCCTGCGGAGCAAGGAGCCTGACGTGGGACTCGATCCCAGGATGCTGGGATCATGACCTGATCCGAAGGCAGATGCTTAACTGACTGAGCCACCCAGGCATCCTAGGGTACTATGTTTAAAACTTGAATGAATTCATTTTTTCCATATGATTATATCATCAATTTGATATATAATTAGATTCATTTATTTCTATTTGTATCCATTTGTGAGGATGATCTTTTTAAAATTCTTTTTAATTTTATTTCTGAAGAGGTAAAGCATTTATGTTGTTCGAAATTTAAAACAATAGGTTCTGAGGAGTCTCACACCCAGTACTGTCCTTCTACTGCATTCCCCCATTCCTTGTATGGGTAAAATTTTTTTTCATTTTTGGCTTATCTTTCCTGTATTTCTATTTTGTAATACACACACACTTATCTATATTTTTATTGAAAATGTATGTATATAACCTCATTTCTCTTTCTTACACAAAAAATAGTATACTGTATATACCTGGGTTTGGACTACTTTTTTTTCCAAATACAGTATGCCTGAAAATAATTTCATAGTAATTCATAGAATTCTTCCTCAACCTTTTTTTTTTAAACAATTAATGCTATTCCATGTGTGAATGTACCATAATTTATTGTACCAGTTTCCTGTGGCTGGACACTTGGGATGTTTTCAGTAGTTTGCTATTATAAATAATGCTTCAATGAATAACATTGTATATATTTTTTTCCCTCACATTTGGGACAGTGTATCTTGGGTTAAATTCCTATATGTGGGAATTGCTGCTGTGTCGATAGTAAATCCCTTGCTATATAATGCAAAATTCCTTTCAAAGGTGTTATATCATTTTGAATTCTCATCAGCAACATTTGGGAACCTGTTTGTTGTAGTCTTGTATGCAAAATATGTTATTGAGATTTTAAATTCTTGTTCTTCTAAATACATAAGTAATAGTATTTCAATGTAGTTTCAATTTACATTTTTCTTATGAGGAAGTTATTAAACTTTTTATATCTTTGAGGGATTTCTGTATATATTCTTTCCATGAACTGATTGTTTGTATCTTGGTTTATTTTGTATTAGGTTGTAGGTTTTTTAAAATATATTTTAAGAAATGTTTGTATAGTAGAGATGTTAGCTCTTTGTCTACGATAAGGTAGCAAATATCTTCTTCTCATCTGCCATTTGTCATTTGCCTTTGTTTATGGTGGTTTTGCTAATTTAAAAGTATTTTTAATGTATTTGAATGTGTCAGTCTTTTATTGTATCTGGGTTTGAATCATAACTCACCCAGAGGTTATTTAAAAGCTTCACCTGTACTCTTCTAGTCCTTATGAGATTTCACAGTTTGCAATAGACCTCTGCCCTATTTGGAGTTTGTTCTGGTATATAATATGAAGTATGGGTAGCCTTCCAGTTGTTCAAACATCATTAAAAAATCCTACATTTTCCCCTAGTGATTTGAGATGTCACTTTCATCCTATGTTGAAATTTTTTCTTTTTTTCTTTTATTATTCCAATATAGTTAGCAGAGTTATACTGATTTCAGGTATAAAATTTGATGATTCAAAAAATCTATATTAATGCTTATTAAGATAACTGTACTTTATATCCCCCTCACCTATCCACTCACCCCCCACCCACCTGCCCTCTGGCAACTACCTGTTCTTTATAGTTAAGATCTGTTTTTCAGTTTGTCTTTATTTTTTTCCTATGTTCATTTGTTTTATTTCTTAAGGTCTACATATGAGCAAAATCATATGATATTTGTCTTTTTATGACTGGCTTATTTTGCTTAGCATTTTACTCTCTAATTCCATCCATGTTGTTGCAAATGACAAGATTTCATTCTCTCTCTCTTTTTTTTTGCCCGAGTATTTCATTGAATATGTATAAACCACACGTTCTTTATCCATCTATCAATGAATACTTAGCTTGCTTCCATAATTAGGCTATTGTAAATAATGCTGCAATAAATATAGGAATGCATGTATCCCTTTGATTTAGTGTTTTCGTATTCTTTGGGTAAATATCCAATAGTATGTTTATTGGATCATAGGGTAGTTCCATTTTTAATTTTTGAGGAACCTCCATACTGTCTTTTACAGTGTCTGCACCAGTTTGCATTCCCACCAGTAGTGCACAAGGGTTCCTATATTTTCACATCCTTGCCAACACTTGTTTCTTAGGTTTTTGAGTATAGCTATTCTGACAGGTGTGAGGTGCTATCTCATTGTGGTTTTGATCTGCATTTCTCTGATGATGAGTGATGTTGAGCATCTTTTCATGTGTCTTTTGGCTATCTGGATGTCTTCTTTGGAGAAATGTCTGTTCATGTCCTCTGCCCATTTTTTAATCAGATTTTTTGAGGGGGCTGTTTGGTGTTGAGTTCTATAAGTTACTTTTTCTTTCTTTTTTAAAAATTGTGTTATGTTAGTCACCATACAATACATCATTAGTTTTTGATGTAGTGTTCCAGGATTCATATTTTATGTATAACCCCCAGTGCTCTATGCAATACGTGCTCTCCTTAATACCTACCATAAGTTCCTTTTCTTTTCAGCTTGTATTTAAATTCCAGTTAACATACAGTGTGTAATATTTTTAAATTTAAATTCAAGTAATGAACATACAGTATATACTTAATTTTATTTTATTTAATTTTTTTGCATTTTATTTATTTTTTTTATTTCTTTTCAGAGTAACAGTATTCATTGTTTTTGCACCACACCCATTGCTCCATGCAATATGTGCCCTCCTTAATACCCACCACCTGGCTCCCCTAACCTCCCACCCCCCCGCCCCTTCAAAACCCCTCAGGTTGTTTTTCAGAGTCCATAGTCTCTCATGGTTCACCTCCCCTTCCAATTTCCCTCAACTCCCTTCTCCTCTCCATCTCCCTATGTCCTCCATGTTATTTGTTATCCTCCACAAATAAGTGAAACCATATGATAATTGACTCTCTCTGCTTGACTTATTTCACTTAGCATAATCTCTTCCAGTCCTGTCCATGTTGCTACAAAAGTCGAGTATTCATCCTTTCTGATGGAGGCATAATACTCCATAGTGTATATGGACCACATCTTCCTTATCCATTCGTCCGTTGAAGGGCATCTTGGTTCTTTCCACAGTTTGGCGACCATGGCCATTGCTGCTATAAACATGGGGTACAGATGGCCCTTCTTTTCACTACATCTGTATCTTTGGGGTAAATACCCAGTAGTGCAATTGCAGGGCTAGGGAACCTCTATTTTTAACTTCTTGAGGAATCTCCACACTGTTCTACAGAGTGGCTGCACCAACTTACATTCCCACCAACAGTGTAAGAGGGTTCCCCTTTCTCCACATCCTCTCCAACACACATTGTTTCCTGTCTTGCTAATTTTGGCCATTCTAACTGGTGTGAGGTGGTATCTCAATGTGGATTTAATTTGAATCTCCCTGATGGCTAGTGATGATGAACATTTTTTCATGTATCTGATAGCCATTTGTATGTCTTCATTGGAGAAGTGTCTGTTCATATCTTCTGCCCATTTTTTGATATGATTATCTGTTTTGTGTGTGTTGAGTTTGAGAAGTTCTTTATAGATCCTGGATATAAACCTTTTGTCTGTACTGTCATTTGCAAATATCTTCTCCCATTCCGTGGGTTGCGTCTTTGTTTTGTTGACTGTTTCCTTTGCTGTGCAGAAGCTTTTGATCTTGATGAAGTCCCAAAATTTCATTTTTGCTTTTGTTTCCTTTGCCTTTGGAGACATATCTTGAAAGAAGTTGCTGTGGCTGATATACTTAATTTTAGATGTAGTGTTTTAATAATTTATAAGTTGTGTATAACACCCAATGCTCATCACATCACATGTCCTCCTTAATGCCCATTGCCTAATTACTCCTGCCCCTACCGCCCTCCCCTCCAGCAGTTTGTATACTGCAGTTCGTATACTACAGTTACGAGTCTCTCATGGTTTTTCTCCCTCTCAGATGACTTCCCATTCAGTTTTCCCTCCTTTCCCCTATGACCCTCTGTGCTGTTTTGGGTTTTTTTTTATATAATTTTTTTAAAGTTTTATTTATTTGTCAGAGAGAGGGAGAGAGAGAGCGAGCAAGCACAGGCAGAAAGAGTGGCAGGCAGAGGCAGAGGGAGAAGGGTCCCTGCCGAGCAAGGAGCCCTATGTGGGACTCGATCCCAGGACGCTGGGATCATGACCTGAGCCGAAGGCAGCCGCTTAACCAACTGAGCCACCCAGGCGTCCTGACCCTCTGTGCTGTTTATTATATTCTACGTATGAGTGAAACCATATGATAATTGTCCTTCTCTGATTGACTTATTTTGCTCAGCATAATACCCTCTAGTTCCATCCATGTCAATGTAAATGGTAAGTGTTCATCCTTTCTGATGGCTGAATAATATTCCATTAGAGACACACACACACACACATATATATATCTGATGCGAGATATATATATCTCACATCTTCTTTTTTCATTTGTCTAACAATGGACATCTTGGCTCTTTCCACAGTTTGTCTATTGTGGACTTTGTTGCTATGAACATTGGGGTGAAGGTGCCCATTAAGATCACTACATTTGTGTCTTTAGGGTAAATACCTAGTAGTGCAAGATTTCATTCACTTTTATGGCTGAGTTTTATGGCTGAGATATTATATTTAGATACAGATATAGATATAGATATCACATCCTCTTTATCCATTCATCAGTCTTGGGCCAGTTTGTCCAATTTGTTGGTATATCATTTTTCATAATATCTTCTTTTTTTTTTAAGATTTTATTTATTTATTTGACAGAGATCACAAGTAGGCAGAGAGGCAGGCAGAGAGAGAGGAGAAAGCAGGCTCCCCGCTGAGCAGAGAGCCTGATGTGGGGCTCGATCCCAGCACCCTGGGATCATGACCTGAGCCGAAGGCAGAGGCTTAAACCCACTGAGCCACCCAGGCGCCCCAATATCTTCTTATAATCCTTTGTATTTCTGTGGTGTCTGTTACTATTTCTCCTCTTTCATTTCAGATTTTGTTTGAGTCCTCTCTTTTTTTAATTTTTTATGCATCTGTCTAAAAGTTTATCAATTTTGTTGATAGTTTTAAAGAACATGCTCTTGGTTCCATTGATCTGTTCTGTAGTTCTTATTTATTTATGCTCTAATCTTTATTATTTCCTCCCTTCTACTGGTTTTGGGTTTTGTTTGTTCTTTTTTATTTCTAGCTCCTTTAAGTGTAACTTTCAGTTGTTTGAGACTTTTCTGCTCCTTGGAGTAGGTCTGTATTGCTATAAACTTCCAACTTAGAACCACTTTTGCTGCATTGCAAAGATTTTGGACCGCTGTGTTTTCATTTTCATTGTCTCCTTGTATTTTTTTAATTTCCTCTTTGATTTTTAGTTGACTCATTCAGTGTTTACTAGCATGTTATTTAGCCTCCATGTATTTGTGCTCCTTCCAGATTTTTTTCTTGTGGCTGATTTCCAGTTTCATTGCATTATGGTTGGAAAAAATGCATGGTAAAACTTTGTCCTTTCTGAACTTGTTGAGACTTGTTTTGTGACCTAATATTGTGGAGACTGTTTTCTGTGTACTTGAAAAGCGTGTGTATTCTGCTGCTTTAGGATGAAATGTTCTGGATGTATTTGTCAAATTCATCTGGTCCCTTGTGTCATTCAAAGCCACTGTTTCCTTGTTGATTTTCTGCTTAGATTACTTGTCCATTGATACAGTGGGGTGTTAATTTCCCTTACTATTATAATATTATTATCAATTATTTCTTTTATTTTTATTATTAGCTCTTTTATGTATTTGGATGCTCCCACATTAGGCATATAAATATTTACAATTTATGTCTTCTTGGTCAGTTTTTCCGTTAGTGATAATATAGTGTCCTTCTTTGTTTCTTGTTACGGACTTTGTTTTAAAGTCGATTCTTTTCTGATGTAAGTGTTGCTACCTTGGCTTTCTTTTGTCATCCATTTACATGATAAATATTTTCTTCCTCTGGGATCACTATAATGTGAATGCTATTATACTTGATGGAGTTCCTGAGTCCCCTAAGTCTTTTCTCATTTTGCAATTTTTTTCTCTCTCGTCTGTTCAGCTTGATCTTTTCTTTACACTCTCTTCTAGGGCACTGATTAATTCTTCTTCTTCTATCCTGCCACTTATCCCATCTAGTGTGTTTTCTATTTCAGTTATTGTGTTCTTCACTTCTGATTGGTTCTTGTTTATCTCTATGTTAAAGTCTCACTGATGTCCTCCATTCTTTTCTCAAGTCCAGGGAGTATCTTTATGACCATTACTTCAAATTCTCTATCAGACATATTTCTTATATCTGTTTTACTTAGCTCTCTTGCTGTGATTTTGCCCTATTTTCTCATTTGAGAATATTGAGAATTTGAGACATATTCCTCTGTCTACTCATTTGCTATGTCTCTTGCTCTTGAAGTGTAGTGTGTGGGGCACGTGCTTTAATAAGATGGTGCTGGTCTTCTTCAACAGGGATATGCAGCTGCTGCTTGTATCATAGCAGAGTAGGGCCACTCTGCAAAGTGCATGAGGGCAGGGGATGTGGTTTTAATAAGGTGCACTGTCCTCCCCAGGAGTTGAACATCCACAGTTGCCAAGACCAGGGCCCTACAAAGCTCATAGTCAGATGATGTAGTATTGGTGAGGGTACACTGGACTTGCGGATGAGTGAACTTGCAGTGCCAGGATTGAGGCAGGCCTGGCAGGAAGGGACAGATCCACCAAACTGCAGGGAGCAGAGCATGGCGTAAACCAGTTAGATAGTGAAATCTGGTGTTAGACTGGTTCCTGCAGGTGACCAGGTGTTTTTGCTGGAGAGGCACAGGAGGAAATGGCACCCACAAGCGCCTCTGTCCCTCAGGGGCTCTGAGTTTAGTAAATAACTCTCCCTCTCATATGCTCCAGGCATTTTTCAAACTACTGCTTCTACACTATATCTCCTTGGGCTGTTTGTCATGCTCTCTTTTTAGGACAGGGACTCAGGTTCTCCTTGCCCTTTGGGTTCTTTCAGAGCCAAACTGCTGATTTTTAAAGTTCCAGGCTTTAACTCCCCCTGGTTGTAAGAACTTATGAAATTCATCCCCTCAAATTTTCAAAGCCAAATGCTGTGGGGATTCATCTCTGTGCAGGTTCACAGGTGTTATAGTCTGTTTCTTGCTCTTCTCTGAGCCCCCATCTCCTTTCCTCCAATGGCCAGACCCACAGGGATTAGTTGCCCACGGCATCTCCACCCTTCTACCCTCTTCAATGTGGCCTCTTCTCTGAATTTAGTTGTGGAGTTTATTCTGCCAGCCTTCAGGTGGTTTTCTTGGTTACTTACACTATGTGTTGTCTAGTGGCTCAATGGGACAAGGTGGGTTTAGGACCTCCAACTCCACCATCTTCCTAGGAAGTCCCTACATATATTGATTTTTATATGTATTTGGGTCTGTTTCTGAACATGCTATGCTATTCCTTTTACTGATCTGTCTTTTCATACAATGGTACCTCTATTTTAATTATAGAAATGTTTGTTTAGGGGTGCCTGGGTGGCTAAGTGGGTTAAGGCCTTTGCCTTCGGCTCAGGTCATTATCCCAGGGTACTGGGATCGAGCCCCGCATCGGGCTCTCTGCTCAGCAGGGAGCCTGCTTCCTCCTCTCTCTCTCTGCCTGCTTCTCTGCCTACTTGTGATCTCTGTCAAATAAATAAATAACATCTTTAAAAAAAAAGAAATGTTTGTTTAATAATTTGTAAAACTAACTATTCTGCTTTTTCAGAATTTCCCTAGCTTCTCTGGTATATTTATTTATAAATGTGAACTTTAGAATTAAATTCTCTAAGGAGTTCCTGGGTGGCTAATTTGGTTAAGCATCTGCCTTCAGCTCAGGTCTTGATCCCAGTATCCTGGAATCAAGTCTCGCATAGGGCTCCTTGCTCAACAGGGAGCCTGCTTCTCCCTCTGCCTTCTGCTTCACCTGCTTGTGCTCTCTCTCTCTCTCTGACAAAGAGATAAATAAAATTCCTAAAAAAAAATTCTCTAGCTCTAACAATAAAATTTGTTAGATTTTTATTGGATCATATTTAATTTACATAATAATTTAGGAAGAATTAACTCATGTTGATTCATTCTACTCAAAAATGAAGAATGTCTTTCTCTGCTTTTGTGCATTTTGGGTATATTTTAAAGTTTGCCTCTTTAGATTTTGCACATTTCTTTTTAAGTTTATGCCTAAGTATTTTATATTTTTTGTTGTCATAAATGGAGTTTTTCTTCCATTATGTCTTCTAAATGGTTATTGATTTTTATATGTTAAAATTGCATTATGTTACTTCACAGAATTTATGTATGTGTTAATTTTGTTTTTGATTCTCTCAGGTTTTCCAAGAATACTATCTCATAAATTGCAAATAAGAATAGTTTTATTTCTTTATTTTTCCTAATTCTTGTGCCTCTACTTATTTTGTTACATCTGAATGCATTGTCCAGTACTCCCAATTCAACATGAAATAATAGTGGAGATAGTGGGCATCCTTCTTAGGGCAATTTTTGAGACAAATAAATATAGCGATGTTCCATTTTCCATAGTATAGTAAGTGCAATTGCTAGAGCAATAGGCAAGTGTCCCCAGGCAGGAAACCTGCTTTATTTGTGATACTTCAAAAGATGTGTTTCTTTGGAGTTAAATTTAAGATCCAATTTTCTTTTAAGGTAGATATCAAGGGAACTTTCTGATACTACCTCAAGGAAGTCTTGGAGAAATTCTTTTGAATTACATGTACCAGATTGGTATCTTCCTGTGTTGATGAGGTGCTCTAATAAAAGCCAATGAGGCCCTGGTAATAGAAATAGGATATGCCTTTGTGGAGCAAGTCTTAGGGCAAAAGCCAGATTCCAGATAATAGGGATAATAGAAAATTAAATTCACCTGTGTTTTGATGATTTTAAGGTATTTGATTCACTCTCTTCTTAAATGTGTATATGATTGGAGATTATTTGGTGTAGGAAATCTTGGAAAAAAATTTTTAGTCACAGGGCAGCAGAAAGTCTATCTTTATAATATGTTCTGGCCAAAATGCATGTAATACTAAGGCTGTCATCTCAATTTCAAGTTGCTATCACATACAAGCAAGCATAAATCATAACATTTTGGTATTCTTTTAGTCACAAGGACTCTGGTAATAAATACTTAATATTCTGAAAATGTATTTAGTAAGATTTAATCCTTGGCAGAAGTTGGAAAAAAGTTACATTTTACCAAGGTACCACATTATCAAAAATAGTAATCAAATTTATAGCAAAAAAAAGCTACAAGTTATTGATTCTTGTACATATAAAGCAGCTCAAAGAGAAGTTCTTATGATATATCAACTCAAAGAAAATACTAGGTTAAAAAATACTAGTGTTTTTCCTAGTGGTATATTTATAATTGTATTTTGCAGGAAATTGGTCACAAATAAAATATGCATGAAAATATAGAAAGATATAGAAAATATAGAAATATAGAGGAAAACAGAATATTTTCTATATTTAGAAATATAGATTAAAAGTCCTTGAATGGGAATTTTTTCATCAAAATTTCTCTGTTGACTTCACCTATTTATTTTGATGGCATATAAAAGAAGTTCCATGCACATGGGAAAGTCAGTATTTTGACAAAGAAAACCCTGAAAAGAGAATAGGATAAAATAAGTTTTTTTTGTTAAAATTTTTAAAAACCTTTAGTGGTTTAGTGGTATCACTGTGTTTATATTTGCCATGTTAAAATAAATTTTTGCCCAATAGGATTTAATTTTTGTGGCAAAGGATTTTGTATACTGCTTTCATTTTAATTTTGTATTACCTACATAATCGCCTTACTACTTTTATTTTCACATGTAAACACCGTTTTCAACATTTATCATGTGCCACAATGGTGGTTAGATAGAAAATGGTTCCTATTTTAAGGAACTCAGAGACTACTGGCAGGAACAGAAAGGTGAACTAATAATTGCAATTCAGAGGTTAAAAAAGAAAGCACAGTGATCTGAGAGGAAATTTGGATCAATACTGCAGGGAGACATCAGGGAAAACTTTGTGGTTATGGAGACCTACATGGTAGGAGATGGGTCAAGAGAAAAGCAGGCAAAATCAAGAGAAAGCAGAAATTCATAACAACCTGTATGTTTGAGAATGGCAAATCATCTAAAACAGCAACTATTTATTTAATTTTATCTTCTCAGGTAGGTTTTAAGGTCTATAAAGCTAAGAACTATGTCTTTCTTGTTCAACACGATATTCCTTTTAGTGTCTAGCAGTGCCTGTCACTTTTAAGAAGCTCAGTGAATGTATTTATATTTTTCTGTTTTACTGATAGTTTATTATTAATAACTTATTAATCTTAATAACTTCTAAATTAATAAGTTATATAAACATTCTATAATATAATAAATACTCATGCATCCACCACTCAGATTAAGAAACAAAATATTGTTAATCCATTTACTGACTGTTATGAACATACCCACATCTCTCCAATCCATAACTACTATTCTGAATTTTACATTTGGCATTTCAGTGCATTTCTTTGTAATTTTGTTATATATATATTTATGGAAGTGCCTAAACTTTATTTAAGTATTACCATGATGCCTATTTAGTCTGTGATTTGGTTTCTTTCCTCAACATTATGTTTATGAGATTCATCCATCTTGATACTTATGACAGTAGTTAATTTTGATTGCTTGGTAGTAGTCTGTTTTGTGAATATACACAATTGTTCATCAGTTTTGCTTACCATGGGCATTTGTTTTCAGTATTTTGTTCACATAAACAATGATGCTATGAAGTTTTTATGTATGTCCCTTGTGCACATGTGATAGAGTTTCTGTATATTCTCTCTTCTGTAGGTAAATGCCTACAAGTAGCTTTGCTGGTCAGAGTTAATAAGTGTCCTCAATGATAGTTGGAATTGCAGCCCTTTTTAATTTTTATTAATCTCACATGGGTGAATGGTCACTCATTATCTTATGTTGAATTTGCTGAACTATTTTTGAGGTATTGTCTTATACCAGTTGTTGATTTAACTCTTTTGCCAATTTCAGTTATATGTAATTGATCCTTTTTAATTGATTGAGTTATCTGAGTCAAGTTATCAGTAATATGTATTGTGAACATAATCCCTCTTATTTGGTAAATGACACAAATGTCAGATCTAATCAGTCTTTCTCCTTTTTGGTTTTGGGCTTTTTTTGGTCTTATTTAAGAAATTCTTTACTACTAAGAATCTATAATTATTATTTTATTTTATATTCTTTTCAGGTCTTTAATCCACTTAGAGTTTATTTTTTATATGAAATAGAGATCTGAAATTGGATTTTTATTTTATTTTTCCAAATTAATTCCCTAAATAGCCTATCCTTTATGGAATAGTTCATCATTTTCTTGCCAATATCCAATGACATATTTAACATCTTTAAGCAAGATATATGGGAATATTCCTTCAGTCTATTCTTTTCCACTGTTTTGTTATCTAAATGATTTTTTTTTTCAAATTGCCTTTATGCTCTTGTATCCTTTACTCTTTTATATAAATTTTAACAGTGGCTTTTAACTATTAGTAAGTTTGCAATTTTCTTATTTTGTGCCTGTTGTTTCCCCTGAATTTGCTACATTTTTCCTTCTTTCTTGTTTATAATTGATCATGGTTTTTAAAACATTGGGTATGAATTACATGCAAACTTCTGAGCTAGTAAGTATATTAAGTTTTTACTCTATCACCCTGTGAAGTAGGAATTATTATTATGTTCATTTTAACTTTTGTATTGCAGAACTTTCAAACATCTATAAAACTAGAAAAAATAAAAAACCAACCTAGTATATTGATAACTCAGCTTTGATAATTACCTGCACATGGCCAACTATTCTCTAGACCTTTATTCATTACCCCCAAACAGCACCATATCCACCACCATATCACAGGTTATTTTAAAGTGCTCTACTTTTAATATAACCACAGCATCATAATTGCATCTTTAGAATTTAAAAATGAATATTTAATACTATAAAATGTCCACTTAGTATTCTTATTTCCCTGATGATTTTATACTTTTTTTTACTTTAAAGAAAACAAATAAGTATCTAAATAATATCTGAACTTCTTGTTTGCTAGGTCTTCTAAATCTCTTCTAATCTGTATGTTTTCTGTCCTTTGATTTTATTTTGTTTTATTTAATTTCATTTCATCTTATTTCATTTTTTTAAAAGATTTTATTTATTTATTTGACAGACAGAGATCACAAGTAGGCAGAGAGGTAGGCAGAGAGAGAGAGAGGAGAAGCAGGCTCCCTGCCGAGCAGAGAGCCCCATGTGGGACTCGATCCCAGGACTCTGAGATCATGACCTGAGCCAAAGGTAGAGGCTTTAACCCGCTGAGCCACCCAGGCGCCCCCATCTTATTTCATTTTAATGTGTTGAATATGCTGGGTCATCTGTCCTATGGTTTCCTATGGTCTGGTTTTTGTTATTGTACTCACAAGGTGGTATCAGCACATTTTTCCATCTCCTTGTATTTCCTAAAAATTATTAACTAGACCTAGAGTCTTGGTCAATTTTAGGGTATATTTTTTTCTCAACTTAATCTCATAGGTGGTGTCTTGCACTTCCACTAGAATGTATATAACATTTGATGTCTCCTTTTTTATGGTCTTGTCTACCATTGGTGATTATTACATACATCTGTTAATTCATTAGGAGTGTTTAGGTGATTTTTTAATTTATTCAAACTTAAGCATTTCTTTTCTGGAATGGGATTCTTTTTAAAGATTTTATTTATTTGGGGGCACCTGGGTGGTTCAGTGGGTTAAAGCCTCTGCTTTTGGCTCAGGTCATGATCCCAGGGTCCTGGGATCGAGCCCCACATCGGGCTCTCTGCTCTGCGGAGAGCCTGCTTCCTCCTCTCTCTCCCTGCCTGCCTCTCTGCCTACTTGTCATCTCTGTCTGTCAAATAAATAAATAAAATCTTAAAAAAAAAAAAAAAGATTTTATTTATTTATTTATTTATTTGAAAGACAAAGATGACAGGCAGAGAGGCAGGCAGAGAGAGGGGGAAGCAGGCTCCTGGCTGAACAAAGAGCCCAATGTGGGGCTTGATCCCAGGACCCTGAGATCATGACCTGAGCCGAAGGCAGAGGCTTAACCCACTGAGCCACCCAGGTGCCCCTGGAATGGGTTTATAAAGGGAAACTCTCAAGACAAATATTTGCATAGAATGAGAACTCAAAATATCTTTTAGGAAATATATAATTATTTATTTATTTACTTATTTATTAGAATTCTTTATTTTTTTAATTAAAAATTTTTTTTTTATTTATTTGACAGAGAGAGAGAGATCACAAGTAGGCAGAGAGGCAGGCAGAGAGAGAGGAGGAAGCAGGCTCCCTGCTGAGCAGAGAGCCCCATGTGGGGCTCGATCTCAGGACCCTGAGATCATGACCTGAGCCGAAGGCAGAGGCTTAACCCACTGAGCCATCCAGGCACCCATAGAATTCTTTATTTTTAATTCCAGTATAATTAACATACAGTTTTATATGTATGTATTAAATGAAAGAATACTTTCAGGTGTACAGTGTAATGATTCAACAATTCTCCATATTACTTCGTGTTCATCACTAGACGTATACTCTTAATCCGCTTCAACTATTTTACCATTCCCTCTTCCACCTCCTCTCTGGTAACCATGAGTTTGTTCTCCATAGTCAAGAGTCTGTTTTTTGCTTTGTCTCTTATTTCCTATGCTTGTTTGTCTTGTCCCTTAAATTCCACATATGAAGGTAATCACATGGTATTTGTCTTTCTCTGTCTTATTTCACTTACCATTATATCCCCTAGATCCATCCACATTGTTACAAATGGCAAGATTTCATTTATTTTTTTACCTGAATAATATTCCTCTGTGTTTGTGTGTGTACCACATCTTCTTTATCCATTCATCTATCTATGGACACTTGGGTTGCTTCCATAATTTGGTTATTTTTAAATAATGCTGCAATAAATATAGGGGTACATATATCATTTCAAATTAGTGGTGTTTTTAAATTTTTTATTAACATTAATGTATCATTTTTTCAAGGGTGCAGGTCTGTGGTTCATCAGCTTTACACAAAACGCAGCACTCACCACTACACATACCCTCCCAAATGTCCATCACCCAGCCATCCCATCCCCCCACCTCTCTCCCCTCCAACAACCCTCAGTTTGTTTTCATATTTGTTGGGTAAAGACCTAGTAGTGGAATTACTGGATCATATGGTAATTCTAGTTTTAATTTTTTGAGGAACCTCCATAGTGTTTTTTGCAAAGGCTGCACCAGTTTGTATTTCCACCAACAGTGCAAGAAATTTCCTTTTTCTCCAATCCTTGCTGACACGTGTTTCATGTGTTTTTGATTTTAGCTATTTTGATGGGTGTGAGGTATCTCACTGTAGTCCAGTTTGCATTTCCCTGCTGACGAATGATGTTGAGCTTCTTTTCATGTGTCTGCTAGCCTTCTTTTTGTCTTCTTTGGAGAAAAGTCTGTTCATGTCTTCTGCCCATTTTTAATCAGATTATTTGGGGTTTGGGTATTGAGTTCTATCAGTTCTTTATGTATTTTGGAATTAACCCTTTATCATATATGTCCTCTGCAAATATCTTTTCCCATTCAGTAGATTGTCTTTTAGTTTTGTTGATTGTTTCCTTCACTGTGCAGAGACTTTTTATTTTGAAGTAGTCCCAATAGTTTATTTTTTGCTTTAATTTCCCTAGCCTCAGGAGACATATCTAGAAAAATGTTGCAATGGCCAATGTCAGAGTAAATATTGCCTGGATTGTTGTTGCAGGTCTCACATTTAGGTCTTTAATCCATTTTGAGTTTATTTTTGTGTACAGTGTGAGAAAGTGGTCCAGTTTCATTCTTTTGGATGTGGCTGTCCAGTTTTCCCAACACCATTTGATGAAGAAACTGTTTTTGTCTCATTGCATATACTTGCCTCTTTTATTGAGCATTAATTGGCCACACAATTGTGGGTTTATTTCTGGACTGTCTATTTATTTGTCTATGTGCCTGTTTCTATGCTAGCACCATACTGTTTTGACTACTACTGCTTTGTAATATAACTTAAAATCTGGAATTGTGATACCTTCAGTTTTAGTTTTGTTTTGTTTTTTCTTTTCCAAGACTGCTTTGGCTAATGCAGAGCCTTTTGTGATTCCAGAGAAATTTTAGTATTGATCTGTTCTAGTTTTGTGAAAAATGATATTGGTATTTTGATAGGGATTGCATCAAATCTGGAAACATGTAGTATGAAAACATCCTCATAGTAACATCTTACCATGGGTTTCCAAAGTAGATAACTCCTATTTCCATTCTGGAGATTTATCAATATGGTAACATCTGATGCTTATCAGCTTAAAATAATTTCGTTAGATTTTTAATCGTGTATTTATAAAAAGCCACTATTTTATTTCCAGTTTTTATTCTGGCCCAGATGAAATGAATGCCTTATGGAAGATCATTGTAATTCAATCCCCAAAGGTTCGATCTCCTTTAGCAATACTTTTTCACTAATAAACATTCCTTAATACCAAAAAAAAAAATCTGTAAATTGCTTTGGGTAGTATAGACATTTTAACAATATTTGTCCTTCCAACCCATAAGCATGGAATGTCTTCCATTTCTTGGTGTCATCTTCAATTTATTTCATCATTGTTTTATACTTTTCAGAGCATAGTTCTTCCACTTCTGTGGTTAAGTTTATTCCTAAATATTTTATTGTTTTGGTACAGTTGTAAATGGCATTATTTTCTTAGTTTCTCTTTCTGGTGCTTCATTATTAGTGTATAGGAATGCAACAGATTTCTATACATTGTTTTAGTACCCTGTGACTTTACTGAATTCATGTATCCATTCTAGTAGATTTTTGGTGAACTCTTTAGGATTTTCTACATATAGTATCATGTCATCTGCAAATAGTGAAAGTTTTACTTCCTCTTTACCAATTTAGATGCCTTTTATTTCTTTTTGTTGTCTGACTGCCATGGCTAGGACTCCCAGTACTATGTTGGATATCAGTGGTGAGAGTAGACAGACTTGTCTCGTTCCTGACCTTAGGGGAAGAGCTCTGAGTTTTTCACCATTGAGTACATGGCCTTCATTATGTTTAGATATGTTCCCTCTAAACTTACTTTGTTGAGGGTTTTTATCATGAATGGATGTTATACTTTGTCAAATGCTTTTTCTGCATCTATCAAAATGATCATATGGTTTTTATCCTTTCCCTTACTGATGTTATATATCGTGTTGATTGATTTGTGAATATTGAACCATACTTACATCCCAGGAATAAATCCCACTTGATCATGGTTACTGACTTTTCTTTTTTTAATGTATTGTTGAATTTGGTTTGCTACTATTTTGTTGAGGATTTTTGCATCTATGTTCATCAGAGAGATTAGTTTGTTTTGTTTTGTTTTTAGTTTGTTTGGGTTGTTTATTTTTGTTTGTTTTTTTTTGTTTTGTTTTGTTTTGTTTTTGGTAGGGTCTTCATCCGGTTTTGGAATCAGGGTAATACTGGCCTCATAGAATGAATTTGGAAGTTTTCCATCCTCTTCTATTTTTTAAATAGTTTGAGGAGGATAGGTATTAAATCTTCTTGACATGTTTGGTAGAATTCACCTGTGAACACTTCTTGTCCTGAACTTTGTTTGTTGGGAGTTTTTTTTATTACTGATTTGATTTCATTACTGGTAACCAGTCTGTCCACATTTTCTACTTCTTCCTGATTCAGTTTTAGTAGGCTGTATGTTCCTAGGAATTTATCCATTTCTTCTAGTTGCCGAATTTGTTGGCATATCATTTTTCGTAATATCCTAATCTTTTTTTTTTAAGAGTGTATTTATTTATTTGACAGAGAGAGATCAAAAATAGGCAGAGAGGCAGGCAGAGAGAGAGGGGGAAGCAGGCTCCCCACCGAGCAGAGAGCCCGATGTGGGGCTCGATCCCAGGACTCTGGGACCATGACCCGAGCCTAAGGCAGAGGCCCCAACCCACTGAGCCACCCAGGCGCCTCATCCTAATCTTTTGTATTACTGTGGTTTCAGTTACTATTTCACCTCTTTCATTTTTTGTTTGAGTCTCTCTTTTATTTTCTTTTTTTAATTTTTGATGCATCTGGCTAAAAGTTTATCATTTTGTGATGTATTTAAAGAATCAGCTCCTGGTTTCATTGAGCTGTTGTTTTATTGTTGTTTGTTTTAGTTTCTATTTCATTTATTTCCACTCTAACCTTTATTATTTACTTCTTTCTACTGTTTTTTTAAGTTTTCATTTTAATTGCAGCAGTTAACATACAGTGTTATATTGGTTTCATGTATGCAATATAATAATTAACACTCCCATACATCAGCCTGTGCTTATTACAACTCCACTTCTTAATCCCCATCACCTATTTAAGCCATCCCTCACCTACCTCCCATCTGGTACCCATTAGTTTGTTCTTTGTAGTTAAGAATCTATTTCTTAGTTTGCCTCTCTCTTTTTTCTCCCCTTTGCTCCTTCGTTTTATTTCTTATATTATACATATGAGTGAAATCATGTGGGATTTGTCTTTCTCTAACTGACTTATTTTGCTTAGCATAATACTCTCTAGCTCTATCCCTGTTGTTGTAAATGGCAAGGTTCCATTCATTTTTATAGCTGAGTAATATTCCATTGTTTATATATATATCCCATCTTCTTTATCCATTTGTTAGTTGATGGACATGGGCTATTTCCATAGTTTGGCTCTTGTAGATAATGCTGCTATAAACACTGGGGAGCATATATCCCTTTGAATTAGTATTTTTGTATTCTTTGAGTAAATAACCAGTAGTATACTTCATGAATCATAAGGTAGTTCTATTTTTCACTTTTTGAGGAACCTCTATACTGTTTTCCACATTGGCTGCACCAGTTTGAATTTCCCACCAATAGTGCAAAAGGGATTTATCCTATATCTCAGCAGGGCTTTTGTTGTTCTGTCTCTTTGAGGGTGAGGACTCAGTTTCCTGTCACTGTCCAGCTTTCCTAGAGCTAAATCCATTGATTTCTTAAAATTCCAGGTGGTAAGCCCCACTAATTAAAGAACTTGAGATGTTAAGCCCTCTGCTTTTCAAAGTTGAGTGTTATGGGGATTCATCTTCCCAGTGTGGGTCCCTGTGCTTGGGGTACCTGGAATGGGACCTGCTCCTCTCCCCTTTCCATGCCTGTGTCATCCCACTCTCCCATGGGTCACTTTGGTTCCTGACCATGTTTCTGCTCCTTCTACCCTCTTCATCGTGACCTCTATATATAGCCATGGAGAGTCTGTTCTACCAGCTTGGGGGACCTTTTCTGGGTTATTTACACTGATGTGGATTTTATCTAGTTATATCCATGGGACTAAGTAAGCCCAGAATCCTCCTACTCCACCATCTTCCTAGTAAACACTAGGATGAATTATTATTATTATTATTTTTTAATATAACAATTTCTTTTTTTTTTAAAGATTTTATTTATTTATTTGACAGGCAGAGATCACAAGTAGTCAGAGAGGCAGGCAGAGAGAGAGGAGGAAGCAGGCTCCCTGCTGAGCAGAGAGCCTGATGCAGGGCTTGATCCCAGGACCCTGGGATCATGACCTGAGTTGAAGGCAGAGGCTTTAACCCACTGAGCCACCCAGGCGCCCCTAGGATGAATTATTGACAGATTTTGGCTAGTTTCCAAAATAATGAAATCATTCTCTAGAACCCTCCAAAAGTAACTAGTGAGTTTGTTCATTTATTCCTATAAATCATAAATAATTAGTGTCATTTTGAACTTCTGGATTTAAATAGATAAGTGTTAATCCACAACATTTGTTATCTTTATTAGTGTATAAATTTCCCTTTCTTGGCCAGTGCAACCTAACCAGATTAATTTATGAGTCTGTTAGTAGAAATCTTTGAGGGTTTTGTTGCTCTCCAGTATGAAAATGCTCCAGGATCATCTTGTACCTTTCCAGATGTGGAATCAGCCATATATATCATGAGAATTTATTTTTTATTCTGTTTATTCTCTATTGAAGTAGAAGATATATTTTCATTTTTAGTAACTTCCAACATACATAGTTTCCTTAAAATATGTAATATTATCTTTGCAAATAATACAAAAATTATTAGAACTCTCATCACCTTGGACGTTTTACTCTAAACACTTCTGTATTAGTTTGTTAGGGCTGCTGTAACAAAGAACCACAAACTGAGTGACCTAAAGAATCACAGTTATTGTCTCACAGCTCTAGAAGCTAGAAATCCAAGATCAAGGTGTCAGTGGTGTTGGTTCCTTCTGAGGACTGTGCGGTAGAATTTGTTGTTTTTCTTGAATGCTCTGAGTGGTTTTCTGGCAATCTTTGGCATGTAGAAGCATACCTTCAACTTCACATGGTTTTATTCCTATGTGTTATCTGTGTCTAAATTTCTCTTATCTGTGTCTAATTTTCTCTTTTTTGTAAGGACACCAGTCATATTGGATTAGGGCCATCTAATGACCATATTTAAACTGAAATTACCTCTATAAAGACTCTATTTCCAAATAAAGTGACTATATGAGGTACTGTGAATTAGGGTTCCAACATATCCTTTTCAAGGGGAAATAATTCAACATATAACAACTCCCTTCTTGTCTTAAATGTTATTAAAATTTTAATAATTCTACCCCAAAATCAGTGTTATTACTTTTTATACAGTCCGTCTTAGTTTATATTTTCCCTCATGTTTACCATTTTTTTTTCTTTTTACATACCATTCTTTCCGGAATCTTAGACTTTCTATCGGAGATCATTCTGCTTCTACTTTGAGTGCATCCTTTTGAAATTCTTTTAGTGAAATCTGTTGGTGGTGAACTCCTTTAATTTGTGTCTACCTGAAAATATATTTAATCCTCATTCTTAAAGACAGTTTAAGTTTCTAATTTTAGATGAACTTCTATTTTCTCTCAGAACATTGGAGATTTATTTGTGTTCTCTGGCTTCCATTTTGCTGTGACCTCAATATAACTTTTCTTTGAGGATAGGTGTCCACCTATTTTAATAAGTTACTTTTTATTTTGTCATTGATGATCTCACTTTGACTCCTGTGTGACTGGGTTTGTTAATTTTTATTTGTTCTGCATGGGATTTATTGTTTTCCTAAATCTAAGAATCTCTGTCTTTCCTTAATTATGGAAAATTCTCATTATAAAAAATATTTCAAAAAAATTTTTCAAAATTATCTCTCCCTCTTCTCAGTACTGTTTTATTCTGGAACTCCAATTAGCCATGTGTTAGACTTTTTCATTCTGTCTTCCATATCTCTTAACCTGTCTTCCATACTTTTTTAATCTCTCTGTGCTAAATTCTGCATAATTCTTCAGATCTGTTCTTCAGTTTGGTAATTTCTCTTTAACTGTGTCTGATTTGATGTTTAACCAATCCACAGAGTTTTAATTTAAATATGTTTTATTTCTATAGATCCTGCTTAACTCCTTTCCAGTGTTATATAATTGTTAAAATATTCTCAATCTTAGTTTTTGGTCATATTTACAATATTATTTTTTTATTTACATTAATATTTTAAGCATAATTTCAACATTTCCAGTCCTGTGTCAGATCTTAGGTCAAGTCTATCTAATTTACTGTTTGCTGTTTTTGATGATTCTGCTCACTGTAGCTTGTTTTTTTGTGTGTGTGTAACTTTTATTTGGTGGCCTTAATTTGAAAGAGACAAGTTGGAAATGACTTTCACCTAATAAATATGCATTTACTTCTGTTAGGTACTCTACCACTCTGGTACTCTAGTCATCTGAAGCACTTTAAATTAAATTGTTAATTTAATTTAAATTAATTGAATGGTGCAGGTTTTGTAAATTCAAACCATGAGCTTATGTGTAGACCAATAATTAACTTTTAGGGAACAATTTTCCCCCACATGAAGCCAAGGACTAATACTTTTAAAGTTTCTGTTTGACCCCTTTCACCAAGATATGATTTTCTTTTCCTAGTTCAACCACTCACTGAGGGTCTAGCCCTCTGATTATCCTATTTTTATGCATGAGTGTTAGTTAATTGCCCATCTTAACTAAATTCTATATTTAAACACCTAAAATAATCTTTAAAATGAAACTTAAGTTAACATGGAGATAAAATGAAGAAATTAAAATTAAAGAATGTCAACATTATCAAGACTAGTACCAACATTTTACTTAATAAAGTGTCTGTCTTCCTAACCAACATTCTTACAATATTAAATAAATTATATAGTTACGATGCAAATTTGAAACTTATCTGTAGAACCGATCAGCCAAACAGTTGATATTAATCATATAAAACTTATTAAAGGAAAAACAATAGTAACCTATTTGTTCAACTTGATTTAACTTTCACTTTTTATCTCTTAACTTCAATATATTGGATGTTCTGAAAGTTAAAGCATATACTAAAGCTACTAAAGTTTAAGCACAAATATATATTTAAATAAGAGCCTTTTGGAATTAAACAGAAAAGATAATCTAGATGTAACTTAACCAGTTAACCATCCTTCAACAAAATTTCGCCAAAATAAACCAATTCTATTATTAGGAAATATACAATTTCTCTTATAATCTACTCTTATACAGAACAAAACTTTTCTGTATCAAATTTTTTAAATAAATTTAAACTAATCATTTTGAAGTTCAGTGGATGATCACAATGCATTATAAATCTTTATTATAAAAATACTATCCTAGTTTCCTCATGTTTAGTTAATTTCATATAGTTTAAATCAAGCTAGTAATAATCACCAAGGGGTATGCAGTCTCTAATAACTAAAAAGTCTTCTTAAGCTTTTTCCTATTGGCATTAGCCAGGGTTTACCTTGGCAGTAGGGAAATAGCAAGAGGAAGAGAAGCCAAAAAGACATATAGCACCAGGTAGCATTTTCGATAACCTTGGCAAAGATTTCTGGCAGTAGCAATATATAAGCTAGCATTCAAAAATGTGCATTAGCTCTGGTTTTAAACAGACTCCTACAAAGAGAGGGGAAAAGGCAAATGTGTGGTTGGCAGTTAAAAACTGCTGAGCTCTGGGTCAAATTTTGCCCCACTGAAAAACAATAAAACTCCATCAAACTCAGCTTACTACTGCATGGTCAGCAGTGACCTTCATTAGCATGGTTTCACTGGATTGGTACAAACAGATGAAGAATTGTCTTTTTTAAAATATAATTCAGATTATCCACTGCCATGTTTAAAATCCCTGAAGCAATTATATTACTATCAGAATGAAATCCAAATTTTTTATCAAGACCTATAAGACCTTACAAGGTTTGGCCTTTATTTCTCTCTCCAACATCATTGTATATCATTTCTCTTATATTTTCCAATCTCTAAAAGACTTTGATTATTATTATAAACATTTAATTCCGACTGATGATTTGCCAAAGCATCATCAGGTAGGATTTTTCCCAACCTTTCTATTGTAAACACATAATCATCAGGTGAGACATTTTTGGTTTGCAAACTATGCTGTTAATGACAAGCATGACTTATTCTCATAATTAAGTTCTGGATCCTACCTGGAATCTTCTTTATGCTATTAATTTGCTTAGGGAACAATTCTCTTAGTAATAAAAAGTTAAGATTAAATAGTTTTACTATACTCTGTAAATATTTTTTAATGGGCATCTTTCAATATATTTTTCTTCTCTCTTGCTTGGCTTTTATATTTTCCTCTACTCTACCTTTTTTTTTTTTTCCCCTTTAGAGGAAAAGCTTGGCCCACTAGTTTTATTCCTCTACTTGAAAATCTCATAAAACTTTTTAATTTAAAAATCATTACTCTTTGTACCTGCCTTTGAATCTTTATTTGAAACAGAGAAATAACAGGAGTTATTTTGAGTTTTTGACAAAGGTTGTAAATTCTTTAATTCTTTTTTCTATAAACCATTTCATTTATAGGTCTAGTTCAGGGATTAATGGATCATCTAGTGTGAACTGTTTCTTGCCTCTGGATAAGTGGGGCTTTTCCCCCAAAGGTTAGTAGATGGAAAGTTTTTCTTAAAGGTTTAATGTTATTAGCACTGTTAAGAAAGTCGAATTTTTCTGAAAAAGCGTTAAAAGCTTCTCTCTCTAAGGAAGCCTCTTTGGAACCCCTCTGAGACTATTGTTTGGGTCAGTTATTTATGTTATTTATATATGTCTCTTTTGATCTCTTTTTTTCTTGGAGAAATGTGGACAATCTAATGTTGGCAATTTCTTTCGAAGACCCTGGGAATTTTGACAATGAATTGCTCCAAGCTGGAAATTATCAGTTTTTTAGAGATACTTGGCTTCTGGCTTTTCATTGTTCCCACCCTCTTTAGAGATAGCATTTGGGCTACATTTCTAGAGGTAACAGGTAAGGGAGGTAACCTAATGAGAAATTATGTAACAGCTTAACAATTTAGTTACTAATGTGTTTTCCTGAGTTACTGCTCTCAAATTTTAATATTATCCTTCATTTCTTAGACTTCTCAGTACTGAAAAACAAAAAGTTCTAAAAAGCAAGAGTTTACTGTAAAAGATAGCTTGTCACATTATTCTTGAAGTGGATATACATTTCTATTTTCTTTTATAAAGTTTATAGACTCAGCAAAGAAATTGAAGTGGCCTTGAAAAGAAATGCCCTTAAGCCATCTCAGAAAGGTAATTACCTTTCTTCTTCTTAAAAATATCCAGAAGTCTACCCAGGCCTCTGCTGGTAATGGGCTGTGTTACCTCCAACCCTGAAACAGACATAAAACTCTTCCCTTGTTCTCCCTACTGTCACATTTTTCTTTCCTTGAGAAAAATCACCCTCTACCCTCTTTGCCAAACAATAACCCCTTTGTAGTTTTAAGTTCATTTTTCCTTAGTTCTCTCCTCCCAAAAGAAGACTGGCCCATAGAAAAACAAGCATTTGTTCTTAGTGCATCTAGAGATTTCTTAAGGAGAGGTAGATAGAAATCTTGTCCCTGGCCATTTTGCCTCTGGACCCCTTCCGCCTGATCTGAAACAAAACCCTCTAGATCCCTAAATTAGAATTTGTAAATTCAGTCTAAGGGAATAGCAAGATTTACTTCATAAGAATATCCTGCCCTCCTTCAGATCAGCCTGTCTCTGTCTCCAGTGAAATGGTAACTGTCACCAGCATGGCACTCCCTGTACCCTACTGTCCACTCTGTCCAGGCCTCTGTGCCAGGCACTGGGAAGACCACCAGGTCCAGAAGGGGGTCTGTGGTCAACAAAACCATTTTGTTCGACTTATGTTTACTCAGCACTTCTAAACCTAGAAGGATCTTTCAAAAATATTACCACATATGACCTTTACAACAACTTTCTGAGAAAGCAGGATGGGAAAATAGGTGTTTCCCCCACTTTATAGGAGAAATAGACAAAGAGATAGTGCCACCTCTGGAGCTGAGAAAGGGGAGGAGTTGGGACCCAACTGAACTTCCTCCCTGTTTAGGTCCCCACTCCCAACCTCCAGCTGTAGCCTCCAGTCTAAATGCTGGAGTATCCCATAACTTCACTTGTGTGATTCCTCTCCTTTAATCCTTTCACGGCAGATGTAGTACAGTGTCTGAGCACCAATGTCTTTGCTTTTCAATTCAGAACCCAAATAAGCTTTTCTTTAAAAGCTGCTCCCAAATTTTAAGTTGTTAATTGTGTGAAATGCCTTTCTCCAAGAGAGAGGATGGGATATTGAACTTACCACCTTTCATTCTATTACTGGTCAATGGTAGGTGAAGTCAAACTGCTTGGGGTCAGGAAACTGACCAGTCTGAAACTCTCTAGTGAGGAGAGGAGACTGCCATTACAAGTGAAGCAGTATTTTGAAATATTGTGGAGTGAGTCTCTTAGCTTCCTACTGGCTGAGTCCCAAATGCCATTTTTTTCCTGAGCTAATTGGAAAGCAGATTTTTAGTCTGACCATTGTTATTTCTAGCCACTGTTGCAAGTAAGTCTAAGAACATGATTAATAAGGAACATTGTCCCAGGACAGCTGCCACCTGCATAATCCCTGGGATAGTTAATAAGAGCTTTTTTATGCCTTGGCATTTATCCTTGCCCATGCACCATCAACAAGGGAAATGAACTTTGGGGTGGGCAGAGTTCGTGGGATGGTAATGTTTGATTTTTAGAATGATGAGGTGATTATTCATGCCAACAATAAAAGTAAGTATTTACTATGTGTCTGCTATATGCAGGGCACTAGGCTAGGCTTGGGAGGTATAAGGTGATACTAGGCACAGATTTTTAACCTAAAGGAACCAACAATATAGCTGGACATGTAAGTCATGGATCTAAAAATGGAAATTGCAGGTGCAGTATAGTACCCCTAAATGCAAAATGAGAGTATAGAGAGTAAGTGTTATTAGGAGCTCATAGGATAGAGCAGTTCAGAGGGCTGAGGCATGTAGAGGAGCCCAATAACTCTGGGCTACAAAACTTGCTGATTATACTCCTAACTTAATCCTCCTCTGGACCGTACAAGACAAATTACTGTTATGGCCTACATTCCTCCCCCACTTTTCAGATAGTGAAATTGAAGCTTAGAGCTGAGTAATTTGCCTGAGCCATACAACTGGCATCTAGGCACTGTGGCACAGAACACTCTCTCTTAACCGTGATACTAGAAGAGGAAACAACCACCCTTCCCTGAACATGAGCATGATTGAAAGAGGGGCACATCTCAGGTAGAAAGAGCAGTATGGCCAGCAGACTCTGCTAACTGGAGTCAGGGGTGAAACACTGAAGAGGCCATCCATGTCAATGGTTCGCTTTGCCACCCCAACTCCTGGTGGCAGAGTGACTCCACAGGAGACACAGCACCAAGAGAGGAACCCTAAAACAACAACATAGATAAATCAAGAAGGTAGCCTGGAGTTTAAGGAGAAAACCCTGGCTCATGGGCAGGGCAAGACAAAAATCTTAACAGACACTGATATGCCAGGTACCAAGAGGGTGACTCTTACATAGAACATGACATGGATCATGAAGTAACTGACTTAACCAGAGCAGAATAGGGAGGGACGGAGACCAAGAGTTGTCCACCCCCAGGATATCGTCGGCACTGTGAGGACAGAGTCAATGGCCATTACCAGAAGGTAGAGCAGCCTGGAAGGCAAAAGTTGATATCCAGAGGGATGGTATCACCTTTTAAGCATGAAGTTAAGTAACACGCACTGAACCACCATCTGGTGGGGAAGATTGCTAGACTTGTCATCAGACTCCGATGCACTCTGAAGGCCATAAAAAGGTGGGAAACCAGAGGCCCGAGAGAAGGCCCAAGGTCAGAGCCCAGCAAAATTAATTCAATGCCAAGTTGTATCTTTTCCTGGCAAGAGCTCTGACAACTATTCTGTTTGGGTCACAACTGAGCAGAGTCTAAGGCAGAATTGAGCCCCCAGGTGAGAATCAAGGACTCCTAATTATGGTTTAATACGGCTTCAAAAGATGGGAATCAAGCAGCAGCTATAATCTTTTGGATTCATTATTTACCGAGTGCCTACTGTGTGCCAGGCACTGTTCCCAGTGGAGGACTACTGCAGCAAACAGAACAGGCCTTTACTCCCGTGGCACTCACATTCCGCAGGAAGCATAATCAAGACAATTAAGATAAGGTGAAAGAGTGATTCCAGGGAAGGGGAATGGTTTGCAAAGGTGCAGAGGCAGGAAATGTCATGGGTTGTTTGAAAGAGAAACAATGAGGAGCACCTGGATGGCTCAGTGGGTTGGGCCTCTGCCTTTGGCTTGGGTCATGATCTCAGTGTCCTAGGATCGAGCCCCATGATCTCAGTGTCCTGGGATCGAGCCCCGCATTGGGCTCTCTGCTCAGTAGGGAGCCTGCTTCTCTCTCTCTGCCTCCTTTTCTGCCTAATTGTGATCTCTGTCTGTCAAATAACTAAATAAAATCTTAAAAAAAGAAAAAGAAAGAAACAATGAGTCTGTTTCAGCAAAATGTTTATTAAAGGAATCTAGGGAATTCAGTCATGCACTGTATCCACAGTCACCAGCGTGCGGTATGTTTGGGCTAGAAGAGCCTATAGACCATCTGCCCCATCTGTCCTTCTAGTCTGCAGAGGAGATCTCTAGGCCCAGAGAAGCAGGGTAAGTAGAAGCATGAAGTACAGCGGTCTTAAGAAGGATGAGCCCTGCTGAGATTACTTTGACAGGAACTCAATCATCCGTTCACTGATCTGGAGTGATTTAAAGAAATACAAATGGCTGAGAATTCAGTCAGGGAAGCTAGGTCCAGGCCCTCCTCACTTACTTTTATCTCCAATGTTGAACAAGCTCCAGAGCTTCACAGGGTTGAGGCTCTTGCTCTTAAAGACCCCTCCCAATTCTGAAGTCTTTTACTGCTTTAAAGAATCCCCTTCTGGTTACCAGTAATGAGCATTCAGTGAGGGCAGAGAGGTGGGGAAGGAAGGGGGGCAGCAGATAAGCAGGCAGCCGGATCCAAGTTCCGGTCCAGATTCTGGGCTCTACTGTGGCCTGGAACACATCACCTGTCAGTGCCCTCATCTGCAGAGTGTGGGGTTGCCAAGCCACCTCTTGGCTCTAGTATTCTTTGAGCCTAGAATTTCCATTTGCTTTGGCAGTGAAAGAAGATAAACACAATAGCTGATGCATTGTTTTTTAAAAGGGTACCAGTTTTCAATGAAAACATCCTTAAAAAAAAAAAAAGCATTAATTGCCTGCTCCTTTACACCTCATCTTCCCCACCATAGCTTATAATTTTGCAGTCAGTGGTGTGAAGCTTGAGTTTCAGTGCTTGTTTTCATTGTTCATGAAGCTTTTAAGTAAATGCTTTTCTAAGTAAAACTCAAAGGAGTGAGTCTAGAAAGAAGACAAAAGTCAACAGATTATTAAATTTATTTTTCACAAATTAAACTCATTACACTGTATACAATGAATTCTAATGCAGCCAGGACTCCTCGGGCATTTCCCCCACGTGACTCTATAAATGCCATCAGCACGCTCAGCAAGTTTTATAGCATATAATGAAGTGTACTTGTTCTAACAATACCATCAACTGTTTCTGAACCAAAGGCTGTCAAGATTTCCCTTTTCCTTTATTCTGTGTGGGAAAAAAATGACTCCAAGGGAGACTTGTAATCAGAGGGAAAATGACAGAATATTGACTAATTTGCCTCCCTCGGACCACTTGGAAGTCCTCACTTACGGTCTCTTTTATTACCTATTTTTCTAATCATAGTTAAAATCATGGTGAGAGTTCAAGTTAAATTTTGTAGCTATAATAATATATTTTGTCTCTTTCAGGAAAAAGAAACCGAGTATCCAAACAAAAGCCAGAAAATATAATATGTACATTCCTATGTACATCCATGGCCAGCATGTCTTAGCATTGTACTTAAATTCCTTCAGTGCAGCCTCCAGAGCATCGATGATATTGGCTAGCACAGATGGAGCTCTGACTTGGTGCCAGGCACTATGCAAAGTGATTTGTGTGTCGTGTCTCTTCCAGTGCTCCCAAGAGCCAAACCTGGGAAGCTGTAAATGGGCTGTCCTTTCAAAGCTAGCTTTTGCCTGTGGTTTTGCTATTTTGGTGAATGGTACCATCACTCCACCACCTGCTACCTGGGCCTGAGAATTTGGTTATTTTTTCCTAGATGCATAGCCTCATATCAGAGATTTAGGGACTGGTCTTCTTGGCCAATATCTCTCACAAGTGTCTCTTTGCTTCCCTTCCCTTGCTCACACAGTTCCCACCTGCTCCTCTGACCTCCTCTTTTCTCTATCACAATGCTTCTGGTACATAAAATCTTAGTCCAGAGTTCCCTCCTCACTGCTCACTTTCTCTCTATGCTCCATATCTCCCCCTCCATATACACACCTCCTTTTTAACAGAGTCCTAGGTCATCTGCACCATTAAGACCCACCCATTCTCCCACCCTCCCAGCAAGCACTGACTTGATTATGCAGTTGGGATTTTTACTTATGCTCACTGTGTGTTATCTCTTCACAGGCATAAATCCTGCCTTTCCAAATAAAGTGAAATTACTTGAGAGTAGGGCCATCACTTACATAGCCACTAGTACAGCAGCTCAGACAGGCAAATCAGGAAAAACCAAGTCAGGTGTGTCAGATATAATAAACTTTGCAACATTAATAGTATTAATACTTACATAGTGTTTACTAGGAGCCAGGCATTGTTCTAAGCACTTTAGATACAGTAAGAACTACCATAAGAAGTGTCCACATTTTATTGGTGAGGAACTATGGCACAGAGAGCTTAGTTTACTTTCCCAAGGTCACAAAGCTAGTCAGCAGGGGGTCAAGATTTAAACAAGGCTATCTCATTGAAAACTATGTGCTCTCAAGCAACCAAAGAAAGAGTATCTGGACTGTCTACCTCCAAACACACTGATACTTTCTCTATTCCTCTTCATTATATTTTCAATATCTGATAAAATAAGAAAACACTTAGTTGGCTAGATTATCACAAACACACTATGGTCTCTTGTTTCCTTGTCAGCAAAATTTTAGTTTTTAAGAATGAGAGGGGAGTTGGAGTTGAAATTTACCCTCATGTACTTAGGCACCTCTTCATTTGACTAATCCTCTTTTATTTGGTTTGAATCCAAGAGAATGCCCAGGGTGCAGGCAGAGGGGTGCTCTCCGGTGAGGTGCAGCTTCAGGCCTATCAGGACTTGGCTGGTCTCTGAAATTCCAACATGGTAGCATCACCCTGCAGAGTAAGGCTTTGGTGTCTGTAAAAAGTACAATTCCCAGAGAAAGAAAAGCATCTCACCTCTTGCAGAAGTCAGCTCAAGAAGGAGCTGCGATTTCACTTCAATTGGTAGGAGTAGGAAGGAGGGTATTAAGTGCCTAATGTGTCTGGAGAGGCGGCCTGGTGTGGTAAAACCAAAGTATATTAGAACGCCCAAATTCAATTTCTGACCTTGTTACTTAAATGTGAGAAACATGGGGAGCCATCTGGTCCCTCAGGACCTCAGTGTCAGGTCTACAAAGAGAACGTTAGAATGAGTAACTTTTTGGACACTTGTCACGTGATTGTGTGCTCCCTGAGGCAGAGACCATGAATGTGCTGGGTTAGTTCTAAATACCAGCCCCCAGATACTAGACACTGAGTGAATAATTAGTCTTAACTTAAAGCTATGATACTGACCTCTCCCAGAGCTTCAGACCTTTATACTCAACTGCCTCCCAAATATTTCCACCCAGATACCTCATTATCATTTAAAACCCAAAATGTCTATGACTCAAATCATCACCTTCCTCCACCGAGATCCATCTTCCAGTATCCTTTTCAGCATCTTTGCCTTAAAATGATCATTGCTGGTACATCAAAAATGTACCTATGGCGTAAAATCTTCAGCATCTCCTATACTTTTCTCTCTGAACAATCCTAAATCCTGTTCTTTCTTAAATTTTCTCAGCTCTCTCCTCTCCGTTTTATCTTCTCTGCCAACACCTGAATTTCTCTTTTACCTCTTACTGTCACTTCTTATCTCCTGGTTCTCCCTCTTCTAGAAAAGTTAGCCATATTTAACTTTCTGACACAATGTTTTAAGAACATCTTTGGCTCCCTCAGAAATTTCCAGCAGTTCACCACAGCACATGCAAATGTTTGGTTCTATTCCACAGGCTCAGCTACAAGCACTGCCTGCATCAGCCAGCATCTAAGCAGCAGACAGAAATCATTGGAGCTGGTAAAATGTAATATAAAACATTGTTAGCTAGGTAATGATGGCTAACTACTAAAAGGCATAAATAAGGGCTCAAGTATACAAAGGTAGCAACTTCAGAAAGCAGGTACTATGGGCAGGCTGAAATGAACAAGGAGGGAACTTGGCCACTTAGATAACATTATACCTATTTTTCTCTCCTGTAAAATATATACCTCTCTCCTAGCTTAGTCCATTATATTCATAATATTCTATATAATATGTATAATATATAAATAATTACTTATGACATAGAATTATATAACATATATAACTGTAAATGTAAATCTGACATTTATTATTTAAAGATAAAATCCTTCCTGTGGGGGCACCTGGGTGGCTCAGTGGGTTAAAGCCTCTGCCTTCGTTTGGCTCAGGTCATGGTCTCAGGGACCTGGGATCGAGCCACACATCGGCCTCTCTGCTCAGCGGGGAGCCTGCTCTCCCTCTCTCTCTGCCTGCCTCTCTGCCTGCTTATAATCTCTGCCTGTAAAATAAAATACATAAAATCTTAAAAAAAGAAAAAAAAGATCCTTCCTGTGTTCCTACTGATACTTCCAATTCAATTTCCATGTTTATTTAAACTCTTCTTTTATCCAGATCTCCCTTGGTCCACAGCAAGAATCTATGTCAAGGACAATGGGGATGAATGAATGTTGCTTCCATGTCACATAAAACATTTTCAGAATTACAATACCAAAATTACTACCACCATAATTACTGAAAAACTGTTTTATGTTTTTCATATGCTGTTCCTGTTCTCTCATTTCTTAGAATTACTCTCTGTAGTCAGAACACAGAGCCATTGCATACTACATTCTATTTATTTTGTCCTGTTTGTTCTCCATGTAAATATATACTTAATGTTCGCTCTCAATCTCTATGGCAATGCCTCTCCAGTTACTTTTGCTGTATGAAGCTCCAGCCTATCCCCAAGGAAAAGCTCCTAAAAACAGTGTTCCTCAAGTTTCTGCACATTGATGGCAGTTAGCTGTCTTTATACTTCAGTCAGCTTAGTTGAGTGTAAAATCCTTGGTTCACAGTTTCTTTCCTTCACCATCTTAACTATGTTAGTTTTCTTCGGGATAAGGCACTGTTATTGAAAAGCTGATAATCTACTTTTTTTTCCTTTCATAAATCACTAGATCTTATTGCTTGGATATTTGTTCTGGGTCCATTTTCTCAGACACACACACACACACACACACACACACACACACACACACGGGATCCTTTCCACTGTCTGAATTAATCACTTTCTTGCTGATATTCATCATTTCTTTCTTCACTTCTTCTTATCCTTTCAGTTCTTTTTATTGTGGTAAAATACACATCCATGAGATTTACCATTTTAATCACTTTTAAGGGTACAATTCAGTGGTATTAAGTACATTCACATTGTTGAGCAATCATCACTAGCATCTTATCTCCAGAACTCTTCTCCTCTTACAAAACTGAAACCCTATACCCATGAAGCACTAACTTCCCAGCGTACCACCTCCCCAGCCCCAGCCCCTGCTATCTTCATTTCTTTCTGATCTTTACATTTTTCCTCCTTTTTAATCTTCTCTTTATTATAAGACATTGCCCATTGTGTATATTTGCTTTTGTGTTATACTTTTAGTCAATTTCTAAAATGTTTTTCTATCTTATTCTTTCTTGAGTTCTACCCCTGTATTGCTGAGATTTCTCATTCTGTCTCATCTTTCAGATATTCTGTCTTTTAGTTCATTTTGAAATATTGTTACAGCATTTTTGGTTTTGGGGGTGTTTTGTGAGGGAGAGAAAGGAGTGGGGGAGGGGCACAAGAAGAGGGAGAGAGAATCTTAAGCAGATTCCATGCTAGGCACAGAGCCTGATGCAGGACTTGATCTCACGACTTGAGCCTAAATCAAGAGTCAGATGCTTAACCGACTGAGCCAGCCAGCCCCCCCCCCCAAGTTATAGTTTTTTTATTTTTGTAAGAACATCTATCTCATATTCCTGCATTATCTATAGAGATTCTATTCCTTAGTCTTTTTTTATCCTATCATAAATTTAAATGTGATTTGAATTATCTCCTTTTCTGTTGCTCATTTTGACAGAGAATTATATTTTCCAAACTTTTTTATAAAGGAGGCTTGGCTTAGATAGTTTTTCCAATTTAATGTCTCTAGGCCACCCTCTCCTGGTGGTTTTTGTAAAGTATTCAACAATATGAACACTTAAATTCTAAGATCTTCTGTTTCTATTCTCCCTCGACACTTTGATCTGGACTTTATATTTCATGGTCTCTATTATCCCTGACCTGTTCAATTTAGATTATCTTCCAGCAGTTTTTTTCTCAGTTTGGACTATTGCCCAGCTATGTCCTGGGAGGGACCTTTGTTTGGTAGCTTTGAGAAGAGAGCTCCGACTCTTCAAGCACCTTCAGTCTTACCACACAGCGTGCCTCACCACAGACACTTTTGGATCATGAAAAACTCTCTCAGTTCCACTTGGTATTCTCAGTGTGGCTAGCTGAGTTTTTCAGGTAAATGCTTGTTTGCTATTTTGAAGTCATCATGTTTGTAAGACATCCCATTGCTTCTTTCCACTTCCTCTTGGACAGGTGCTAATACCCAGGAGGTCTTGTAACTGTTGTTGTTTTGTCATTACTTGTTCATAATTTGGGGTTTGTGGGGATACTCTGTCACCTAGTTTAGTGAAGATTGTCTGTAGCCCATTGTTTGTTTGTTTGTTTTTTTATCCTAGTTGTCCTGTGTGTTTTACGGAGGAATTTGGGGAGATGCCACTGCCTTTTTCACAAAATCCTGAGCATACCTTTTTAATTTCCTAGCTCAGTATTCCTTGTACATGGAAGGGGCTTAATAACTATATGAATAAACAAATGTAAAAGTTTGAAGTACCTCCTTCACAAACTTTATAATGTTAGAGCAAGGGGTGTCAGAATTGTAAAGGAAATGGAGTTTATTTTTGGTAACAGCCCACCAACTTGCCTGATAGCTACTCATTCTGTGCTTTTGACATCTTTCTCTTGTCTTCTTTTTCTTCTTCTTTCTAAGACACATTGCCCTCCTTCCCTACCTACCTATTTATACATTGTAGGACTCCTGTTCCCAATATCTGCTCAAGACTTTTTCTTCTAAGTTCGTTAGATTTTCCTTTCTTAAACTGTCCTCATTAGGTCTGATCAAGATTATGACAACTAAACTCTTATGGTGATTTGTCAAGTGTTCCCTCTTTCTCTGTATTCCAGAATAGGTTGTGTAGGAGTGGAATTACATTCTTTGAGTACTTGCTAGAATATATTGTTAAAACAATCTGTGCCTACACACCTTGAGTAGGAAGACTTAACTACAAATCAATTAACTTACTGGATATAAGAATATGTTAAAAGATAAACTGAGGCATGTTAAAAATCTTCAGTGTTTATTTGATCAAAAAACAATTCAAATCAGGCAGCATCCAATCTAGCAGAGGAGCTTCAAAGACCTGTGCAAAATGAAAAACTTTTATAGGCAGAAAGCAGCAACAAAAATACTGGCAAAAAGTGGGTTGGTTACTACAAAGTTAATTTTCTTTAAAGGATGGCAGGGGTCATTAGTAAGATTACTTAACTAGTGTTGATCAGGTGACTTCTGATTGACTGGTTTAAGATTCCATTTCTAGGAAAGCCAAAACTGTAAGTTAAGACTGTTTGGTGGCATAGGGCTTAGCATAAGCCCATTATTTCTTCCTTGATAAATTATAGTTTTCTAGGAATGTGTTCAAGTCTGTTATAAACAAGGCTGCTTATCATATCCTCTTACTACCATTTTGCTCTGTAGCTTCTATAGATAGGTCCTTTTTATTTCTAATTTTTGTCTTCTTTTTTTTCTTTGTTAAAAGCACATTCCTTTTTAAAAATTTATTATTTTTATTTACATATAATGTATTATTTGCCCCAGGGGTACAGGTCTGTGAATCATCAGGCTTACACACTTCACAGCACTCACCATATCACATACCCTCCCCAATGTCTGTAACCCAACCACCCTGTCCACACACCCCCTGCCCCCAGCAACCCTCAGTTTGTTTTATGAGATTAAGAGTCTGTTATGGTTTGTCTCCTTCCTGATCCCATCTTGTTTCATTTTTTCCTTCCCTAACCCCCAAACCCCTCACTTTGCCTCTCAAATTCCTCCTATCAGGGAGATCATATGATAATTGTCTTTCTCTGATTGACTTATTTCACTCAGCATAATACCCTCTAGTTCCATCCACGTCATTGCAAATGGCAGGATTTCATTTCTTTTGATTACTGCATAGTATTCCATTGTATATATATAAACCACTTCTTTATCTATTCATTTGTTGATGGACATCGAGGTTATTTCCATAGTTTAGTTATTGTGGACATTGCTGCTATAAATATTCAGGTGCACGTGCCCCTTTGGATCACTACGTTTGTATCTTTAGGGTAAATACCCAGTAGTACGATTGCTCGATCATAGGGTAGCTCTATTTTCAACTTTTTGAGGAACCTCCATGCTGTTTTCCAGAGTGGCTGCACCAGCTTGCAGTCCCACCAACAGTGTAGGAGGGTTCCCCTTTCTCTGCATCCTCTCCAACATCTGTCTTTTCCTGACTTGTTAATTTTAGCCATTCTGACTAGTGTGAGGTGTTATTTCTTTTTTTTTTTTAAGATTTTATTTATTTGAGAGAGAGAGATCACAAATAGGCAGAGAGGAAGGCAGAGAGAGAGGGGAAGCAGGCTCTCCGCTGAGCAGAGAGCCCAACGTGGGGCTTGATCCCAGGACCCTGAGACCATGACCCGAGCTGAAGGCAGAGGCTTAACCCACTGAGCCACCCAGGTGCCCCGTGAGGTGTTATTACACTGTGGTTTTGATTTGTATTTCCCTGATGCTGAGTGATATGGAGCACTTTTTCATGTGTCTGTTGGCCATCTGGATGTCTTCTTTGCAGAAATGTCTGTTCATGTCTTCTGCCCATTTCTTGATGGAATTATTTGTTCTTTGGGTGTTGAGTTTGATAAGTTCTTTATAGATTTTTAATACTAGCCCTTTATCTGTTATGTCGTTTGCAAATATCTCCCATTTTGTCAGTTGTCTTTTGGTTTTGTTGACTGTTTCCTTTGCTGTGCAAAAGCTTTTGATCTTGATGAAGTCCCAATAGTCATGTTTGCCCTTGCTTCCCTTGCCTTTGTTGATGTTTCTAGGAAGAAGTTGCTGTGGCTGAGGTCGAAGAGGTAGCTGCCTGTGTTCTCCTCGAGGATTTTGATGGATTCCTTTCTCACATTGAAGTCTTTCATCCATTTTAAGTCTATTTTTTAAAGATTTTATTTATTTATTTGACAGAGAGAGAGAACATAAGTAGGCAGAGAGGCAGGCAGAGAGAGAGGGGGAAGCAGGCTCCCCACTGAGCAGAGAACCTGATGCGGGGCTTGATCTCAGGACCCTGAGATCATGACCTGAGCTGAAGGCAGAGGCTTAACCCACTGAGCCATCCAGGTGCCCCATTTTAAGTCTATTTTTATGTATAGTGTAAGGAAATGGCCCAGTTTCATTTTTCTGCATGTGGCTTTCTAATTTTCCCAACACCATTTGTTGAAGAGACTGTCTTTTTTCCATTGGACATTCTTCCCTGCTTTGTCAAAGATTAGTTGGCCAGAGAGTTGAAGGTCTATTTCTGGGCTCTCTATTCTGTTCCACTGATGTGTCTGTTTTTGTGTCAGTACCATACTGTCTTGATGATGACAGCTTTATAATAGAGCTTGAAGTCTGGAATTGTGATGCCACCACCTTTGGCTTTCTTTTTCAACATTCCTCTGGCTGTTTGGGGTTTTTTCTGGTTCCATATAATTTTTAGGATTATTTGTTCCATTTTTGAAAAAAATGCATGGGATTTTGATAGGGATTGCATTAAATGTGTAGATTGCTTTAGGTAGCATAGACATTTTCACAATATTTGTTCTTCCAATGCTCTCATGAGCATGGAACCTCTTTCCATTTCTTTGTGTCTTCCTCAGTTTCTTTCATGAGTACTTTATAGTTTCCTGAGTACAGATTCTTTGCCTCTTTGGTTAGGTTTATGCCTAGGTATCTTATTGTTTTTGGTGCAATTGTAAATGGGATCAACTCCTTAATTTCTCTTTCTTCTGTCTTGCTGTTGGTGTATAGAAATGCAACTGATTCCTGTGTGTTGATTTTATATCCTGACACTTTACTGAATTCCTGTACAAGTTCTAGCAGTTTTGGAGTGGAGTCTTTTGGGTTTTTCATATAAAGTATCATATCATCTGCAAAGAGTGAGAGTTTGACTCCTTCTTTGCTGATTCTGATGCCTTTAATTTCTTTTTGTTGTCTGATTGCTGAGGCTAGGACTTCTAGTACTATGTTGAATAGCAGTGGTGATAGTGGACATCCCTGCTGTGAGCTTAGCAGAAAAGTTCTCAGTTTTTCCCCATTGAAAATGATATTCACTGTGGGTTTTTCATAGATGGCTTTGATGATATTGAGGAATGTACTCTCCATCCCTACACTTTGAAGTTTTGATCAAGAAAGGATGCTGTACTTTGTCAAATGCTTTTTCACCATCTGTTGAGAGTATCATATGGTTCTTTTTCTTTCTCATTAATGTATTATATCACATTGATTGATTTGCAGATGTTGAACCATCCTTGTAGCTCAGGAATAAATCCCACTTGGTCGTGGTGAATAATCTCACAACTCTTCAAAACTCATCTGGTCCAGTGTGTCATTTAAGGCCTTTATTTCCTTGTTGATCTTTTGCTTGGATGATCTGTCCATTTCAGTGAGGTGAGTGTTAAAGTCCCCTACTACTTCTGTATTATTGTGGCTGTGTTTCTTTGATTTTGTTATTAATTGGTTTATATAGTTGGCTGCTCCCATGTTAGGGGCATAGATATTTAAAATTTTTAGATCTTCTTGTAAGAAGATCTTTGAGTATGATATAGTGTCCTTCCTCATCTCTTATTATAGTCTTTGGCTTAAAATTTAATTTATCTGATATAAGGATTGCCATCCCAGCTTTCTCTTGATGTCCATTAGCATGGTAAATTGTTTTATACCCCCTCACTTTAAATCTGGAGGTGTCTTTGGGTCTAAAATTAGTTTCTTGTAGATAGCATATTGGTGGTTTTGGGGGTTTTGTTGTTGTTGTTGTTGTTGTTTGTTGTTGTTGTTTTCCATTCTGATATCCTGTGTCTTTTGATTGGGGCATTTAGCCCATTTACATTCGGGGTAACTATTGAAAGATAGTTGATGAATTTAGTGTCATTGTATTGCCTGTAAGGTGACTCTTACGGCATACTGTCTCTGTTTCTTTCTGGTCTACTACTTTGAGGCTCTCTCTTTGCTTAGAAGACCCCTTTCAATACTTCCTGTAGGGCTGGGTGTTTGCAAATTCTTTTAATTTTTGTTTGTCCTGGAAGCCTTTTATCTCTCCCTTTATTTTCAATGATTGTCTAGCTGCAAATAGTATCCTTGGCTGCATATTTTTCTCATTTTGTGATCTGAATATATCATGCCAGTTCTTTCTGGCCTGCCGGGTCTCCGTGGATAAGTCTGCTGCTGATCTAATATTTCTACCATTGTATGTTACAGACTTCTTGTCCCAAGCTGCCTTCAGGATTTTCTCTTTGTCACTAAGACTAGTAAGTTTTACTATTAGATGATGGGGTATGGACCTGTTTTTATTGATTTTGAGGGGGCTTCTCTGTGCCTCCTGGATGTTGATGCTTGTTCCTTTTGCCATATTGGGGAAATTCTCTAGTATAATTTGCTCCAATATACCTTCTGTCCCTCTCTCTTTCTTCTTCTTCTGTAATCCCAATTATTCTAATATTGTTTCATCTTATGGTATCACTTATCTCTCGAATTCTCTCCTCATGGTCCAGTAGTTGTTTGTATCTCTTTTGCTTAGCTTCTTTGTTCCCCATCATGTGGTCTTCTATATCGCTAATTCTCTTTTCTGTCTCATTTATCCTAGCAGTAAGAGTCTCCATTTTTGATTGCATATCATTAATAGCTTTTTTTATTTCAACTTGGTTTGATTTTAGTTCTTTTATTTCCATAAAGGGATTTATTTCTCCAGAAAGGGTTTCTCTAATATCTTCCATGCCTTTTTCAAGCCTAGCTAGCACCTTGAGAATCGTCATTCTGAACTCTAGATCTGACATATTACGAGTGTCTATATTGATTAGGTCTGAAGCTGTCAGTACTGTCTATTGTTCTTTTTTCTCTTGTCATTTTATCCAGATAAGAATATATGAATGAGAGATTAAAATACTAGAAGAGTGGCAAAGACCCCAGAAAAAATATACGCTAACCAAGTCAGAGGAGACACCAAACCAGGGGAAGAAGAAAAGGGGTAAAGAGAAATTTTAAAAAAAAGAAAAAATTATATATAGAGAGAGATATGTACATATCTCTCTCTATATATATCTATATTTAGAGAGAGAGATAATTATATATTATCAATAGATATTATCTATATATATTATTTATCGATAATATATAATTATCTATATATAAATTATATAGATAATTATATATTATCGATATATAATATATACTCTCTCTAAATATATATATATAGATAGATAGATAGATATCTTAGACTGGTGAATAGAACTGAGCCACCCACTTGATTTTGGGTGTATTTTGGTCTCAGAAGAAACTACTTCCCAAAATTTTAAAGAAAGAAAAACATATATATACAAAAATAAGGGTAAACATAATGAAAGGACAGAATATGCCTGTAAAGATGAAAATTTAAAAATTCTAAAAAAGGAATTGATAAGTTGGTTGGAAAAAGAAAGAAGAAAAAAAAAAGTGGGGGAGAGAATGTGCTCAGGCTGGAGACTAGAACAAAGCCCTGTGCTAGATTTAGGGTATATTTTGATCTTAGAAGAAAATATATCCCAAAATTTTTTAGGAAAAAAAAAAAACCTATATGTATACAAAAAAAAAAAAGTTTAAATACAATGAAGGATAAAATATGACTATAATGAAGGTTTAAAAAGATTTTTTTTTAGAAAGGTAAAGACAAACTAGTTAAAAAACATTAAAAGAGGAAAGAGGAAAAGTTTAAAAAAATTAGAATATGAAAAAAATAAAATTAAAAATTTAATTTAACTTTGCAAGACTAAAGGATCATGGAGAGAAAGAAAGTCATGAATTCTATGCATTGCTTTTCCCTGTCTCTGGAGTTCCGCTGTTCTCCTTGATCAGTGAGCTTGGTCTTGGCTGGATATTCTTGATGATCTTCTGGGGGAGGAGCCTGTTGTGATTCTCAAATGTCTTTTCCCACAGCGGAATTGCACCGCCCTTGCCAGGGGCAGGCAAAGAAATCTGCTCAAGTTCGCTCTGGGGAGTTTTTGTTCCTAAACGCTTTCCATAGACCTCTGTAGGATGGGAATGAAAATGGTGGCCTCCCAATCCCCAGCCCAGAGGAGCTGAGAGCTCGGGGCACCACTCCTCAGTGCACCCTCAGAGAAAAGGGGTCCATCACTCCTGTCTCCCTGGTCTCCAACTGCTCTCTGGGCTCACCTGGCCTGTGACTAAACATTTCTATCTCTGACGCACAGCCCAGTTTGGAGTCTCCAAACCCAGCAGATTCCTGCCTCCAGAGAAGGAAGATGAGTCTCCCTGGATCTGCCAGTTGTGGGGTCCCTGCTCAAAGAGCAGTGGCTCGACTGTGCTGCGGATCACGGTTTAAGTTAACCCTGAGCTGAGAACCCACTCCTCAGCTCTGTCTCTGGAGTTGGCTTCCCCGCTGCAATACCTGGGAGCTCTGCCACACTCACACACCCCCAATCTTTCAGTGACCCTGCAGGGTCACTGTCCCTGAGAGGGCTCCACCCCCACTTAGCCTCTGAAGCTATATCCCTCAGTGGAGAAGACTTCTAAAAGTTCTGATTTTGTGCTCCATTGCTCCACTGCTTGCTGGGAGCCAGCCCCTCCCCCACGGTCTATCTTCCCCTCGCCTCAGATTAACTTCTCTGCACATCCTGCCTTTCAGAAAGTGGTCAATTTTCTGTTCCTAGAATTGCTGCTCTTCTTCTCTTCAATATCTTGTTGAGTTTGTAGGTGTTCAGAATGGTTTGATAACTATCTAACTGAACCACGACCTGATGTCTTTCAGTCTGCTATTCATTTGCCATCTTGCCTATCTTCCTTTTTTATTTTCTTAAATTCACTAGAGGCTTCTCAAATATACTCCTCAAATAATCAAACTTTGCCTTTACTGGGCCTCTCTCTTATACTTTGGTATTATGTTCCATTCAATTCATATTCTTTATTATTACTTCTAGTTTCTCTGGGTTAATTTTTTTTTCCTTTCCTTTTGAACATAGATGATTATTAACTTTTTTCTTCTTATCTACCTAAGTATTTAAGGCTAAAAACTTTCCTCTGAACACTGCCTTAGCTGCATCCAGTAAGTTTAATAAAGGAATTTTCATGTCATTTAGTTCTAAGCATTTCCTAATTTGTTACACCTTGACCATAAGTTATTTAGAACTGTGTTTCTTAAATTTCAAATATATGGACTTTTTGGGCTTTGTTATTAAATTCTAACATAATTATAATATAGTCAGAAAGTATAGTCTCTGTGATAACAATCCTTTGAAATGTTTTGAGACTTTCTTCATGGGCCAATATGGATCAATCAGTGTAAATGTTCCATGAGACCTTGAAGGAAGTGAAATGGTGTATTCCATAGCTGTTAGGTGTAATATTCTTCCTATGTCCATTAGATCAAGCTTGCTAATTGTGTTGTTGAAATATTTTATATTCCTGTTGAGTTTTTTATCTGTATAAAATAGCTGGAAAGGGTACACTAGAGACTAGTAATATTGGTTGCTTCAAAGGGAGAAATCATATGGCCGTGGAGGAATGTAAATAGGGCCCTCCACACTATGTTCATTCCAGATAATGTTGCATTACCCCAGGCCTGGACCCTGCCATTAAAAGGACCATAGAGGAGATCCCTCCCCCGCAGGCCTCCTCCTGGTCCTGGAAATAACCACAACCCCTGACAGGCGACACTCCCCAGTTCACTACAACAGTCTGCTCAAAATACTAACCTTATACAGAAGGCTAAAATTGGAGCTGGTAGTACACTTTCCCCTAAGAGAGCATCAGGAATAAATCTCTTCTTCACATCTGCGTTTGTCTCAATCACTAGAAGAGTTCAAGGTGCCAGGTGTCATCCTCTCATTTATCTGCTTTTTTCATAAATTCTGTACATCTCCTAATATGACCCAATCTCACACACTTACCCACCCAGAACAGTTACACTGTGCCCTCAGGAACTCAGCAACATGTTAGCAAATGACCTGTATCTTTAACCTATTCTCGGAATGTTCTGGCAACTTCTTTGATTGAAACTTGCCACCTCATTTTGTACTCATACCTCACAAATAGTAGCTGTTTGTTCTCTTATACCTCTAAGTCCATAGGGTTTGGAGTAGAATAACTGTCCTCATTATTGCTTCTAGACTATTATATTCCAAGTGTGGTCTGGAAACTGACAATAAACATATCACCTGGGAGGTTGTTGAAAATACAGAATCTCAATTCCATCTGAGACCTACCAAATCAGAATCCACACTTTAACAAGATCTTTTCGTGTCTTGGCATTTACATCATAATCCCATTTTGAAGCAAGCACTCAAAAATTAGGATAAAATCTAAAGTCTGAAAATCTGTAGATCTCCTCTTACTTCTGTAGGACCAACAGTCATCTCTCCCACTTCTTTTCTTAGCTTCGCTCAGGCTATCCTCTCATAGTTCCTCACATTCACCATCACGTTCCTGATCAGGGCCTTTTTATTTCCTGCCCCCACTGCCTGGGACACTCTTCCAAAAGACAACCTCTCAGCTTATTCTGTTCCACATTCAGGACTGTACTCTAACCCATTTCTCAGAGATCTTTCCTTGATCATCCTATATAAATACAGAATTTGCCTACTTCCCCATAACTGCTTTATTTTTATCAAAGAACTTTGGTATATGTTATATTATGTTATATTACACTTTATATAACTCTGTATTTCCTTATTGTCAATCTTTTTCTCCTTTCTCTCACTCTCTCAGACACATACACACGCGCGCGCGCGCATCAGTAGAAACTTTCTCTATTTTGTTCACTGTTGTGTCTCCAACATGGGAAACAGTACCTGTATTTTGTAGGTTTTCAATAAAGTGTTTTCTAAGGAGATAATGATGAGAAGCAGGAATGGAGAGAAAATTTATCATTCTATATACTTTTATACCTAGTTTTGAACCATGGTATTATCTACTCAAAAATTTGTTTTATTTAAGTGTTTTTTAAAGTTGCCCTAATATCTCTTGCTTTCTTATATTCCATCTTAGAGAAGGACATGTCCCTCTTCTCATTGAGGGACAACTCATCAGAATGGAATCTTTATCCCACTTCCTCTTAAATTCACTTGAACGTGGCTCTGGCAATAGTTCCTCTCCTTCATTTCCACAAACACCCACCATCCACCTTTAAATATGCTCAGGGCTCTCCTGCAGAGAAAACAAACAAACTCCCTGAAGCAGCTTTCTCCATTCATGCTTGTCCAAGTTTTTTATACAAGTTGACTACACTTAACTCTCACTCACTTGTCAATTTACTGCAGTATGGCTCTCATTCCCACTAGCCCATCAATGTTTTAAATTAACCTACTACTATCTCCTAATGGTGAGATACGATTTCCAGTTTAATCTCACTGGACTTTTCTGGTCTGGTGCTCTTCACAGTTTCTATCATGATGGTTCCTGTTATCCTCTTATTCTGTTTTTTTTCTCATCCATTTTTAAAGACTCTTACTTGTTGGGGTTCTCCAGGATTCTCTCACCAGTCTTCTCTTTTACAGGCACTCATTTGAGTGGTCACATTCATTTTACAGTTTTTACCTAACATGTTGATGACCTCCAAATCTCTAGTTCTGCCCTCAGACCTCTCCTATGTGGTTCTTTCTTATGAACAGATAAAGGTGCAGGATAAACCCCAAGCTTCTTAGTTAGCGTGGTGTATGGGATCTTCCTTGGAATGCAGCATGGATTCTGTCTCTTCAGCCACATAGCTTCTTCTTATCCCAGCAATTCTAATACGCACTGAGCTGTTTCTAGATACATGCTTTTTCTATGCTTTTTTGCTCATGATAGCACATGTTCTTATAAAATTCTCATGTACCACATGGCATCCTTTTTCTGACTGACCAAGCATTCCTGTCTCTCCAGGCTCTGTTTGGTGCCTCTCATATTCAGTATACTCTTTGCACACATATCTCAAAGCATCAGCTTCATTGTCTCAAAATCATATCTTTATGAATCAGTTCTTGCCCTCCACCCTTGAGGTTCCTGAAGGCAGATACTGGGTCTTACTCATGCTGGTTTCTTGAGCACCAGTGCTGGATCTGCCATATGAAAAGTCCTCAACGGGTGTTGAACTGAGCTAATAATTGTACTGACTGTATCAGGCTCTGAGAAAAACTGGTGTAAAGAGACATAGTTTCTTTTGTGGTAAGAAAACCACTACAGTTAAAGCCCCACCAGGTATTTCATAGGTAAGTCCATCTATTTTATGAGTATTCTTGGAAGTTGTTTGCTGAGAATTAAATCAAGCTATAAAAAGAGGGACCATGATCAGGGGTAGCCAGAGTATGGCCTTCTTTAGAAATAATGGACAATTCTGGTTATAGATTATTTTCTAAGGAAGAACAACACTGTTGCTGCACTATACTACCATAGGAAATTACTTGTGTGAGAAAATGCATGAATGTTGAGTCTCTCCCTCTCAGCCTGAAAATAGCTTGTGCTTCAAGGAAAGATAGTCTGAGTTTATTAATGAAAATGAAATTCTTCAGAAGACCACATCAGTACCCTTAAAACGAATAAAAAGCAACTCCTATGACAGACAAGATAAATTTTATCCAAATTGTCCTGGAGCTATTTTCTATATATTTTGGAAGATATAAAATAAATAAATACATGGCTTATATGTATTTTTTAAGGAAGTTTTGAAGACACATATTTCCTCACCCTGACTTCCCTATGTCTATATCATCCTTAAGTTACACAATTTAAAATTATTGTTCTGAGAAGTGGTTTCACATTTTCCCAGTGGGAAAATTTTCCCAGTGGGAAAATGTGAAAGAGGTCTTAAACCAGAAATAAAACCTTCATTATATCTCTTTAAATTTTTATACTGTTCCCACTAGCAACTTGCCATTAGTGGATTGCATGTTTAACATTAATATCCATGCTTAAAGAGATCTCTGGTTACCTAACACGATTTCTCTATTCCTTTCAGCAACTTGTTTAAATTCTTTAAAATTTTTTTTTATTAATTTCATTTCTTTTCAGCGTAACAGAATTCATAGTTTTACAACACACCCAGTGCTCCATGCAATGTGTGCCCTCCATAATACCCACCACCTGGCTCCCTCAACCTCCCACCCCCCGCCCCTTCAAAACCCTCAGGTTGTTTTTCAGAGTCCATAGTCTCTCATGGTTCATCTCCCCTCCAATTTCCCTCAACTCCCTTCTCCTCTCCATCTCGCCATGTCCTCCGTGTTATTTGTTATGCTCCGCAAATAAGTGAAACCATATGATAATTGACTCTCTCTGCTTGACTTATTTCACTCAGCATAATCTCTTCCAGCCCCGTCCATGTTGCTACAAAAGTGGGGTATGCAACTTGTTTAAATTCTTAAAAAATTATTAAAAGCACCTCAAAATTTTCTTGCCTTGCTTTTCTTCTAGTACAATTTTATAAACTTGAAAGCACCAAATAGCTAATACATCTTCCCCTTTTATTTCTTGGAATTAGGATATTTTACTTCCTAGGAAACAAATGCCTTTGAAATATATATGCCTTGATAGTAATTAATAACATTACCTGACTGTGAAGGCTATTGGTAAGGAGAAACATAATGTTTCCTTATTAAAGAAAAAAAATCATTTATTCTAACTTCATAGCTTGTTGTCAGGAATTCTAACTTCATAGCTTGTCATCATGACCACGTCAAATATGAAAGTAGAAGAAACAACAAAATCTACACTTACTGTTTTCAGTAATAGAGAATGATAAAACCTGTTCAGAATCTGTCCTCATCCCATGAAGGTATGTCCTTTTGCAGTAGATATTTCAGACCAGCAATGACTGTGTGCAGAGATTTTGAGTCATTATTTATAATGCCCTGAAATGAAATTAGATTATTTCCACACTGAGCGTTTTTAAATAAGAGTCCATCAGTGAATTTCAGGGACTATTATTACCCAAATTTGTTAGCAAAAATACTGTTCTGAGCATTCATCTGAAGAGAGAATCTGTGGCTTACACCACAATTTCATTATGATTAATAAAAGGTTAAATTCCAGTGAAATAAGTAGCCCCTACTTATGGGTATTCCTGCTTCTATTCCTTCTTTCTTTTCTTCAAGTATCTAAACTCAAAACTCCTTGGAAAATCACTGAACTAGAAGTCACAAAACCCAGGCTCTATTTTCAGTTCTATTATTTACTATAAACCATGCAGCTTTGGACAAATGGCATCTCTCTGAGATTTAGTTTTCTTATCCTAAAAAGCAGATAGTAATGCCCAAAGATTTCCCCAAAATGGGGAGAGTATGGCCTGAGTTTCCAAACCCCAGAGCCACCATCTTATTTTCCCTCCCCAAGTAAAGAAGGACATATCAATAAATCTAAATAACTATCTGAATATAAAGAAGGAAATCATTTTCAAGATTAAGACATTTTTTAAATTTCACTCATCAACTGTGTATTGAAAAAGATGTCAAACTAGGAAAGAAAAGTGTGATTTATTTTGTCACTTCAGAGATCCAGCCTGGTTGCCAACCATGCTGGCTCAGAATGACAGCAATGAAAGACTGCTCTAAGACAGTCCTTCCTGTCAGCATCCTTACTGACATTCTTGATAAGTTACATTTTGCTGGGACCCCTCAGTGGTTCAGTTGGATTACGCTCAGGTCATGATCTCAGGGTCCTGGGATCAAGCTCCACCCCCAGCCCCCAGTCACTCTTTCTCTAAAATAAATATTTTTTAAAAGATACATTTTGCTATAATTGCATTAAATTTAATGTATATTATAAATGATAGTAAGGTTGTGGTCTTAAAATTTGTCACTTCCTCGACATTCTGAAGTTACTCAAATAAATAAATAAATAAATTATTCCATTTTATTGCCATTGTTTATTGTGCTGTGTCAACCCAGCGGTGTAGTTAATCCCTTATGAGACACATCAGAATAGCAGCTCTTTTTTTTTTTTCATGTTTCAAGTTTTTATTTAAATCCTAGCTAGCTAACATATAGTATAATATTGCTCTCAGGAGTAGAATTTAATGATTTATCACTTACATATAACACCCAGTGGTCATCACAAGTGCCCTCTTTAACGCCCATCACTCATTTAACCCATCCCCACCCAACTCCCCTCCAGCAACCCTCAGTTTGTTCTCTATTGTTAAGAGTCTTTTAGCCATCAGGGAGATTCAAATTGAAACCACATTGAGATACCACCTTATACCAGTTAGAATGGCCAAAATTAACAAGACAGTAAAAAAAAAGTGTTGGAGAGGATGTGGAGAAGGGGGAACCCTCTTACTCTGTTGGTGGGAATGCAAGTTGGTGCAGCCACTTTGGAAAACAGTGTGGAGATTTCTTAGGAAAATAAAAATAGATCTACCCTAAGACCCTGCAATAGCACTACTGGGTATTTACCCCAAAGATACAGGTGTAGTGAAAAGAAGGGCCATCTGTACCCCAATGTTCATAGCAGCAATGTCCATAATCGCCAAACTGTGGAAAGAGCTAAGATGCCCTTCAACAGACGAATGGGTAAAGAAGATATGGTCCATATATACAATGGCGTATTATGCCTCCATCAGAAAGGATGAATAGCCAGCTTTTGTATCAACATGGATGAGACTAGAGGAGATTATGCTAAGTGAAACAAGTCAAGCAGTGAGTCAATTATCAAATGGTTTCACTTACTTATGGAGCATAAGGAATAACACAGAGGATATTGGGTGAAGGAGAGGAGAAGTGAGTTGGGGGAAATCAGAGGGGGAGATGAACCATGAGAGACTGTGGACTCTGATAAACAAACTGAGGGTTTTGGAGGGGAGAGGTTTGGGGGATTGGGAGGGCCTGGTTGTGGGTATTAAGGAAGACACATATAGCATGGAGCACAGGGTGTGGTGCATAAACAATGAATCTTGGAACACTGAAAAAAATGTTTTTTTAAATAAAATGTGAAATATACAGGAAAAAAGTTTAAAAAGTAAAAAAAAAAAAAAAAGTCTTTTATGGTTTGCCTTCCTTTCTTCAGCCCTTTTGATGGTAAGAATCTCAGATAAATAACATATGCATAAAGATCCCTAACGTGTTTAGTTTAAATGATCTTGCACAAAATTCAGTACTTTCTACCAAAGTAGTGGTTTTCGCCTCATTTTCTTTCCTTTTTAAAAAAGATTTTATTTATTTGTCAGAGAGAGAGTGAGAGAGTGAGAGAGAGAGCACAAGCAGGAGAAGCAACTCCCTGTTGTAGCAGGAGCAGGAAAGCAGACTCCCTGTTGAGCAAGGAGCCTGATGTAGGACTCAATCCCAGGGTCCTGAGATCATGACCTGAGCCAAAAGCAGACGCTTAGCCAACTGAACTCCCCAGGCATCCCTGACTCATTTTCTTCTGTTTGTTTTTCTCACTCTTCTTAATAAAAGGCAACACTGCAAAATCAATATAATGATAGCTAGTACATGCTAGAACTTACTATCTGCCATCTATTGTACTCAGCACTAATTAATATTATTTATTAACGAATTAATGTGCATAAATTCATTTAATGCTCATTACAACCCTATGAGGTAGGTACTATTTATACTTCATGTTAAAGATGAGGAAACTGAAGGCACAGAGAAATTAAGTCACCCTTGAAAAAATGTTAAATGAGAAAACTAGAATTTCAGCTACAGTATCAGGTTTTTGAGCCTCAGCTATCAAATAAAATGTCATAGTGAAATAAGGCCAGAAGACTGACATTCAACTAGTTGTCAACAGGTATTTCTGGAGTGCATAGAAAGTGTTGGGTTTCTGTTCTCCAGTACTGGAAATATAATGGTAAATAAGATGCAATCCCAGCCATCAAAAAACTTAAAGTCCATTGCGGTGCTGACAAATATGGTAGCCAAAAGCCACCATATGACTATTTAAATTTAAATCTAAATCATTTTAACAAACAATTTAAATGAGATATTTATTTATAATTTATAGAATTCTTATATACTTTATAATCTAAGTTTAAATAATTTAAATAAATATAGTTAAAATTAAATAAAATTATAACTTCAGTTTCTCAGCCACATTTGCCATATTTTGAGTATAACAGCCACATGTGACTAGTGGCTACCACACTGGACAGCATAGAATAGAACATTCCTGTCACTGCACAAGGTTCTGCTGGGCAGTGCTGGTTGTGTTTGAGTGGGAAGTGAGGGGGAAAAGTAAACAGGTTAATTTAAGGGAAATTGAATTGCTTTGAGTAAGTGTTCTGTATGGTGCCCAGAAACATAGAAAAGGGGACCTGACTCAGGCCACAGGGTTTAGAACTGCTTTCCATTTATAGGTGACATCTAAGCCAAAACCCAGAAGGTTAAGTGAAAATTAGGTAGGTAAAGAGAGAAAATGGGATATTTGAGTCAGAGGGAAGGAAGATGTTTCTTAGTGTTTTCTAGCATGACTTTCAGATCAAACATTTGGTACTGAAGTTCCATCCTCAAAGAACATGGAGTACTAATCCTACATACCAGGGAGCCCAGAAGGGAAATGGGCCATGGGATGGTGAAAGGACACGCCCATCTTCATCTTGATACTTCATTCCCTGTACTGCAGTGATACAGGTCTACTCAGGCTTTTATTCTGCATCCCCATCAACCAGAAATTTTCAACTCTAATTTCAAATCACATCAACATGAAATGTTCCAAGCTGTGACTCAGTCCTTTTAGAGTAAGTCCTCTATTTTGTTTTAGTCCTCTTCCTTAAAGTGAAGAGAATGTCAGAAAGCAGTGACTATGAGGATTTTAAAGGTGTCTTTGCCCACCAAGCCAGCCTGATGGAGTGGATTTGTATCACTTATCATTTTTATAGGAAAGAATATCATAGCATGGTGCTTTTGCAAGAAAGATTATTGAATATTGAAATAATAATCTTATAACTTTTCCTCTACATTTCAAGGGCATAAGTTTGATGCTTTTATTAATATGGTAAAATCATAGATATTAAAAAGGATTTAATAAGCTATACACACAAAACTCCATTCTCATAGGAACACACTTAGAAGAATATTATTCATTAATTCATCGGCAAAGGATTGTATGAATTCACAAAGGAACTGGAACTGAATGACTTATGAGACTAAGTAGAAGTATATATAAATTTTCACTTCTAAGTCATCAGTTTTCATTTTCTGAGTTGAATTAGGCTAAGGGGATTTTTTACTAAAAATAAACTTTGGCATATGAATATGTCTTAACTTAAATTGGCCCCATCTTTCCTTTAATCTTTATTTATCTGGAATGTCCTGTGACTTTTAAAAAAATTAGTTTCCTATGCTTTTCCTTCTTACATAAAAAGATAGCAGGAGAGGGGCACCTGTGTGGCTCCGTGGGTTAAAGCCTCTGCCTTCAGCTCAGGTCGTGATCCCTGGGTCCTGGGATCGAGCCCCGCATCTGGCTCTCTGCTTGTCAGGGAGCCTGCTTCCTCCTCTCTCTCTGCCTGCCTCTCTGCCTACTTGTGATCTTTGTCAAATAAATAAATCTTAAAAAAAAAAGATAGGAGAAAGGAAAGGCAAGGAGAAAGTCTAGAACTTAATTTTTTTTAACATTTATTTATTTATTTGAGAGAGAGAAAAAGTGTGAGGGGGTGAGGGGATGAGGCAGAGGGAGGGGGAGAGAGAAAATCTTGAGCAGACTCCCTGTTGAATTCGGAGCCTGACACAGAGCTCAACCACACAACCCCAAGATCATGACCCTAGCCAGAACTTGAGTCCAACTCTTAACTGACTAAGCCAACCCAGGCATCCCTAAAATTAAATTTTAAGTCCTCATTATCTCCTGGATTTTCTTTTCATAAACAGCCTCAGTATGTGCATCTCTAGCTATTGTTTCAATATACTGTTCTATAAACTGCAAGTAACCACAATCACAAAATTCATTATTCACCTCTCACACACCTTCTATTTGCAAAGCTTTTGTAGTACACAGCAGAGTTCCCTATTTACTATCATCTCGGATCCACACGGGAGTCCTATAATGTAGATGGAACAATTAGCATCACCACTGCTTTAGAAAGGCGAAACTGAGGATCTCAGATAGGCTAAAATGGGGACCCAAGATCATCAACTGGCCCTCAAACCCAGCCTTCTGCCTCCAGACTCAGAAAATGCACTTTTCACTTTTGGGCAGTAAATCTAGGGTGCCTGGATGGCTCAGCGGGTTAAGAGTCTGCATTTGGCTCAGGTCATGATCCCAGGGTCCTGGGCTCCCTGCTCAGCAGGGTGTCTCCTTCTCCCACTGCATCCCCCCCGCCCCATGCAGGCTCTCTTTCTCTCAAAATAATTAACTAATCAATTAATTAATTTTCTAGGAATTTTCTAGGAAAACAGATGAGGAACTAAACAAATTCCTGTTGCTCAAGGTCCGTCTATCTTATGAACACAGGGATGTTCCAATCACATGTGGGTTCTTCCCATCACACTCACATTATTGGCCTCGCTGGTTGTGACTGACTGAAAAACAAAAACTAGGTCTGAGGAGAAATATTCAACCTGGATACAAAAGGGGGTAGAAATTCCAATAAAGGCAGGTCTTCTATAGTGTAAATGCATGAGAGGAGAGGGCTGGGGAGGTGAGGAGCATTGTAAGTCTGGAAAGCAGTGAACACACATTTCCAGTACTATCCCCACACACTCATCTTTACACTACAGAGGAGACACTGGTGACTGTATTGATTGAGAGAGGATAATGGTAGAGTTGGAAAACACCCTAGAAGCCATTTCCTTTATCCTCTTTATAAAGAATGAAATGGGTTTAAACAAGTTGTGCACTCAACCAATGTCCTACAGCTCAACAAAACCAGAACTAGAACCAATATCTTACTGTAAATGCACTGCTTCCAAGCAGAGACTCTAAATCAGCATTAACCAAATGGTTTCACAGAACTCTAGTGTCCTGTGGGGTGTGAATAAACTACCCTTAAATTAATGAATTAAGATGTGAGATTCCACATTCAAGCAATTTGGGAAATGCAGGGTTAATCACAATTGTAAAGTTTTATTTACTTCACAAATTCTCAGAATCTTTAACATGATAATATGTGCTATATTTTCCTAAGAGCAGAAGATACAATATACATGATATATCTCAATTTTTTATCATGAAACATTTAAACTTTTTTTGAGAAAAACCTATTACAACTTATGTCAATCATATACACAGAATATAGTTTGGGAAAAGCAGCTCTAATGTTATGAGATATTCTCAATGGCCTCTTGAGAATAAATGTGACAGGGTGTTTGTTTTTTTAAAAGGTAAAAAAAAATACAGCTTCAGCTTCTGGCAGTACAACTCTTTTTCTTCAAAATAACTGGATCTCATAAAACATAATTTTATTGACTTTCTGGGCTCAAAGAAAGTAAGAAAATTCTGCAAGATGGTTCCTAGCCTCTAAAAAGAACCCATGAACTAAAAACTGAGCAATGATCAATATACATGTACATACACACTTAGATACATGAAAGGAAGGACAGCAGGCTTTATAGGTTTGTATATAAAACAAACATAAGAAGGAAAGATGCCTATATTGGTACTGCAATCAGGAGACTAAACCTGAGACAGAAGCAATGAAGAAGAGGTGAACCTGAGGCTATATTAAACCAAATTAAATTACAGACTAGGCGAATGCTAAAGTTTTCGCAAGTAGCATATCTTGGCAGGTAGAAGAAGCAAAAGAAAATTCTCAAAGGAGATAAACATCTTTATTGTAAGTCTGAGTCTTGGCTCAAATCAGGATCACCCAACAAAAGGGAAAAAATGGCAATGAGTGAAAGTCCCCAGGGGAAAAGAGAGATTTAGCTCTCCAAGAATTTCAAATACAATATAAGATAATTACAAAGTAATTACATAATAGTACATTTTTTAAAACATGAGAGAATGGACTTCCAAGAAGATAGACTAGACATACTTTCCTCTATTCCTCTAATTACAACTAAAATCTTGGTCATTGTATAAAACAAACATAAGACCATGAAAAGTAGAGAGAAGGCAGACCGTCTAGGAACCTCAGGAGCCAAGGATTGATATGGTAGTAAGCCCCTTGGGTTTTCATTTTGCCTCATATATCCCAGTTTTGGAGCTAAAGTATCTAGCACGCAAAGATTTCAGTGAGTTTGGGTGGGGCAGGGTAAGTGGGGGAGCACCAGCAAAAGCCTGCTCTCTCCAGCAAAAGGCCAATAAAGGGGAAGCCTAGCAAGGCAGAAAACTTTTTGATAGTAACTGTGCTATTCCTGTCAAACACAACAGGAAAAAATAAGGCCTCACTTCCCACCATGCCAGCAAAAGCCAAGTTGGGAGCCTAGACTTCTACATTCCTACTAGTATTATGAGACATCCAAACACCCCTACTAGGATAGTGTCAAAGAAAGCTAAGTAGGGATCCAGGACTTTTATCTCAGTTATCCAGTAACAACTCCCCAATCTGTGGTATCAGTAGGAAAATTAAAAAAAAAAAACCAAAACTATAGATAAAATAGAACTTTAAACTATGTTTAAATAACCCACAAAGGGGTGCCTGCGTGGCTCAGTGGGTTAAAGCCTCTGCTTTCAGCTCAGGTCATGATCCCAGGGTCCTGGGATTGAGCCCCGCATCGGACTCTCTGCTCTGTGGAGAGCCTGCTTCCTCCTCTCTCTCCCTGCCTGCCTCTCTTGCCTACTTGTAATCTCTGTCAAATAAATAAATAAAATATTTAAATAAATAAATAAATAAATAACCCACAAGAAGGAAGGGAGAATAAAGCAGAAATTAAAGAAAGCGAAAAAAAATATTAAAATATCAAATTTTAACATAATAATAATTACATAAAATATAGTCTAAATACACCAACTAAAAGAAATTGGCAGAATGGATTTAAAAATATGACTCAGTTATGTGCTATCTACATGAAATTTCAAATATAACAATATAGTCAGGTTGAAACTAAAGGCAGGATGGTATATATTATCCAAACATTAATAAAGGAAAGCAGAAGTAGCTTTATTAGATCAGCTAAAGCAGACATCAGAGCAAAGAAAATTACCAGAGATGGAGAGAAACATGGTACGATGAAAGAGTTCAGTCCACTAAGATAACCTAAAAATCTTACATGTTTATGTACCAATTGTAAAAATAATCTACCCATAATTACAATAAACATAAATCATCTAAATACTTATTACTGGGTTTATGTCTGGGCTTTCTGTTTGTTCTACTATCTATGTATATTTTTGTGCCAGTACCCTGGTGTTTTGACCATTATAGCTTTGTAGTGTATCTTGAAGTCTGAGATTATGATACTTTAGACTTTGTTTTTTCTCAAGATTGCTTTGGCTGTTTGGGGTCTTTTGTGGTTCCATACAAATTTTAGGATTATTTGCTCTAGTTATGTGAAAAATGCCATTGGAATTTTGATAAGGATTACACTGAATCTATAGATTGCTCTGGGTAGTGTGAACATTTTAACGATATTAATTCTTCCAGCCCATGTCCATGGCATATCTCCCCATTTGTTGTTGTCATCTTCAATTTCTTTCATCATTGTCTTACAGTTTTTAGACTACAGATATTTCATCTCCTTGTTTTAATTTATTCCTACATGTTTTATTCTTTTTGGTACAATTTTAAATGGAATTGTTTTCTTTAATTTCTCTTTCTGCAGCTTCATTATTGGTATATAGAGATGTAATAGATTTTTGTATATTAGTTTGGTATCCTACAACTTTATTGAATTTGCTTATTAGTTCTAATCATTTTTTGATAGAGCCTTTAAGGTTTTCTATGTATAGTATCATGTCATCTTCAAATAGTGACAGCCAATCTGGATGCCTTTTACTTAGTTTTCTTGTCTGACTGATATAGCTAAAACCTCCAGAACTATGCTGAAAGAAGGTTAGTAGTGGACATCCTCATCTTTTCCCTCATCTTAACAAAAACACCTCATGGTTGGGGCACCTGGATGGCTCAGTTGGTTAAGTGTCTGCCTTCAGCTCAGGTCATGATCCCAGGGTCTTGGGATGGAACCCCACATGGGGCTCCTTGCTCAACGGGGAGCTGTTTCTCCCTACCCCCCCACCCATGCTCTCTCTCTCTCTCTCTGTTTCAGATAAATAAATAAAATCTTTAAAAAAATCTCATGGTTTTGTTCCATCAAGGATGATGTTATCCATGGGTTTGTAATACATGACCTTTAGTATGTTGAGGTATATTCCATCTAAACCCAATTTATTGAGAGTTTCTATCATGTATGGTTGTCAAATTTTGTCAAATAATTTTTCTGCATCTGTGGACTGATTTTTATCCTTCTTTTTGTTAACGTGCTGTATCACATTTATTTATTTGAAGATATTGAACTAGTCTCGCATCCCTGGAATAAATCACACTTGATAGTGGTAAATGATCCCTCTAATGTATTGTTGAATGTGGTTTGAAGAACACAACGTTTATAGAACACTACAGTCAACAACAACAGAATACATATTTTCAAGTGCTCACAGAACATAATTAATACAGACTGTATGTTTACATATAATATAGACCATATCCTGGAGCCAGAAAAATCACCAACAAATTTAAAATGATTGAAATTGTATAGAGTGTGTTTTCCAAACACAATGGAATCAATCTAGAAATCAATAACAAAATGATAAGAAAATCTTCAAGAACTTGGAAAGTAATCAACATATTTCTAAATAATTCACGGGCAAAAGAGGAAGTGTAAAGGGAATATTTTTTAAAATTACATTGTAGGAAAATGAAAATACAACATATCACAATATGTATGACATAGCTAGAGCAGAGCGTAAAAGGAAATTTATAGCACTAAGTGAAGATATTAAAAAGAACAAAAGTATCAAAACAGTCCTTTAAACTCCCACCTCAAGAAACTAGGAAAAAAAAAATAAAAAGGAAACCAAAGAGAAAAGAAGGAAAAATTAAAGGTAGAGCAAAAATCACTGAAATTGAAAATGGAAAAGTAATATAGAAAGTAAATGTATCAAAGACCTTGAAAGGATCAATAAAATTGACAAACCTATAGGGGTGCCTGGGTGGCTCAGTGGGTTAAAGCTCAGGTCATGATCCCAGCGTCCTGGGATCGAGTCCCACATCTGGCTCCTTGCTCGGCAGGGAGCCTGCTTCTCCCTCTGCCTCTGCCTGTACTTGCTCTCTCTCCCTCTCTCTCTGACAAATAAATAAATTTTTAAAAAACATTGACAAACCTATAGAAAACCTGACAAGAAAAATAGGAGATACAACTTATGCTCATACAAAAGCTTGCCCATAAATGTTCATAGCAGATTTACTCATGACAACCAAAACCTAGAGTAAGTCCAGATGTCTTTCTGAAACAGGTGAAGGGTAAACAAACCATGGTGTATCCATATTATGGAATACTACTCAGCAGTAAAAACAAATGATACATGCAACAACCAGAGAATTATAGAGTGAAAAAGCCAAGCCACAAGGTTACATAACATATGATTCCATTTATGTAAAATTCTTAAAAATGACAAAATGACAGAAGTGGAAAACAGTAGAGTTTCCCAGGGGACAAGGAGGAGATGAGATGGTAAGGAAGTGGGTATGGCTATTAAAAGGGCAACATGAGCGGTCTTTTGTGGTGGTGGAAGTGTTCTATATTTTGACAGTATCAGTGTCAGTATCTTTGGATATTGTGCCATAATTCTGCAAGATATTATAGAACATAGTGCTATATATCTTCTTGCAGAACTATGGCACAATATCACAAGATATTATCACTGGAGGAAACTGGGGGTCTCCCTGTATTATTTCTTACAACTGTATGTGAATCTACAAATTTAAATGGCAATTAAAAATAATAATAGAATAGGGGCGCCTGGGTGGCTCAGTGGGTTAAAGCCTCTGCCTTCAGCTCAGGTCATGATCCCGGGGTCCTGGGATCGAGCCCCGCATCAGGCTCTCTGCTCAGCGGGGAGCCTGCTTCCTCCTCTCTCTCTGTCTGCTTCTCTGCCCTCTTGTGATCTCCATCTGTCAAATAAATAAGTAAAATCTTTAAAATAATAATAATAATAAAATAAAACAGATGATAAAAATGATCAAGAATGTTTAAAAATTAAATGGAACTTTTAGAAATTTCATAAAATTTTTGGATAAATACAAAGAATTTAATATAAGCATCTCCTTCCACTCCTTCTTTAAACACCAAAATTCCTCCTCTAAAGAGTGAGACCAGGAAATTGCTGCTAGCACTTTGCCTGGAAGGGCAAGAAGAGCAGAAGAGCTAAGCTACCCCTCCACCCCAACAAATAAAACCACCCTTCTTTTTATAGTCATAGCATAAACACTTGCTCCAAACTTAAGAGCAAAGTCCCCCTCAGCAATGATCTCTTGAATTCAGTTCTCAGTAAACTATGCCAATTAGAGTCTGTCTTGGTAAGCTTTGTGGGATTGCTGACAACATGTGGGATTTCTTAAAACTCTCACAAACTTAAGTCCCAAAGAACAATTTCTGAAAATTGCTCAGTGTGCTCTGTAGAGTTACAAGGAATATGCAGAGGCCCAGACCTGCAATGTAGCAGTTAGTTTACTAGGGAGACGGGTTCACACAGCAGTGGTAGCAGAGGCTTGATGTTTAGGTTGGTTCCTCTTTACCATCTTCCTCTTCATTTGTGCCCATTTTGAAATGTCCATGGGGCCATTCAACAAGGAGCAGAATGGGAAGTCCATCCAGGAGAAGAAAATACAGTTCTTACTATAACCTGGCCAGTCTATTCTCAATTAGATCATTCACTTGGGTACTGCAGCCACCAACATTATCAACTTCTCCATCTCTATCCCATGCCTATTCAAACAAAATCTCTAGAATTTCCTAAATCAGAAGCTAACCAAACCTCTTCTCGTTACAGTAGGCCCAGAGGTGTTATGAACAACGTGTGAGACATCGGAGCCAATATCCACTCTTCTCTGGTGCAGTGGACAGGACCTTGATCTCAAGTACAGTAAGGTAAAGTGGAAATCATGTGAGAGCACGAGAAATATGAGTATTGCCTAGCTGACACTACAGTGTAAAAAGGGAAACATTGAATTACTGCTTTAACATTTACTTATACTCTTTTTCCTGACACTACTTGACATGAGTTTCAATATCTTTTGTGGAGGGGTTTGAAATGTAAGACCAAGAGGTAAAATCTTACAATTTAGGATGTTTTGCCTTCGGAATAGAATTGCGCATCTATAAAGGAACCTCCTTTTTGTTCCTGAGGAAAAGACACCCCATAAAAGGAGGCAGAATCTTCTATTTTTTTAAAATAACATATTAGTAAGCAAAGTAGAGGATAGTGAGTTTTATTGTATAAATAATTACTCACAATTGGACTTATAACCCCTTGAAAAATGCTCCTGTTAGAGGTCAGAAGTTTCTTTTCATGCATATTCTCCCATGGAAAGTTTAATATTTACTCAAGGAGTCATCAAAGACCATTAGCAAGTGTGGGCCTTGTTAGTGTGTGACCCTATCTTAGCTGTGTGATCACTTATTAGCTCCATGACATTGAGCAAATCACTTTCCTCTCTTCATCAGAATTTCCAATTCAGTAATATCTGCCCCTACCTACTTCTTGAGGATTATGAAACGACAAGTCTCCTTTTCACATTGATAACACAGAATTTCACATTTCATCCTGTTCTGTTCTACTCTGAAATGTGAGTTATTTGATTTATGACCCAATTCAAAAAACTATTAGGAAAAAATGCATATTCCTTAAGCTCAGTTTTTTGATAAATTATGTCTACTGGAAATAAAATCATGGTAGTTAAGGTTTCAATTAGAAATCATTTCTTTAATTCTAAACAGATTGTAAAGAAATATGGTGCGTGGGTAGAATTTGCAGAGATAAATGACTAACAGGGGAGAAAGTCATTTAGCTGTAGATTCCTAGGAACTTGGATTTGGAAAAAGACCTTAAAGAACATTTGGTCCAATTGAAGAATTTGTCTCCAGCAGCTCAAATATATAGTTTTCTGGTGGGTTATTGAGTAATTCTTTATTTGGATAATTTAAGACCATGGTAGGTAGTTATTTTGTTCCTGAGCAGCTTACCTAGAAATATTTTCCTTGGGAAGAAAAAGTTTCCTTTATTCTAAATGCCAAAATCTGATCCTAATTCTGCTTTGTGTTATAAGATAGAAACATTTTCTCCCTTTCCTACATGATGGCCCTTCCACTATCTGCAGACGGTCTCTTTTCTTCCTGGTTCTGCTTGTTGCCGCTTCAGTGATCTCTGTATAAAAGCTCTGACATATACAAACTGTCCACAACAAAATCAACCTAAACACCATATGCTGCTTAGAAAATACCATACAGAGAATTAGGGTAAGATTTCAGGGAAACCATATTATTAGGCATCAGAAAATTTGGAGTTGGGCCTTGGCTCCAACTGTTTATAAATGTGTGGCCTTAGGGTAGTCATCTCATTTCTAACTTCTTGTACTGCTTTTGTAGGGTTTTGTTATCAGTTAATTTTATCAAATGAGTTAGGTAGTGTTCCCTTTTTTCCTATAATCTGGAAAGGTTTGTATATGAGGTTTGCCTCAAGTGATAAAGAAAGTAAAGTTCCACAAAATGACAAAAGCACTTTGACAAATTCTTATAGATAAAAGATTTCCTTTCAGACCCTCCTTCACACCAATATTAACCAAGAATTATTAGTTAAACTTCTAGACTAATTAGACTTTTTTTCTAAAGATCTTATTTATTTATTTGACAGAATTCACAAGTAGGCAGAGAAGCAGGCAGAGAGAGAGGAAGAAGCAGGCTCCCCGCTGAGCAGACAGCCCGATGTGGGGCTCGATCCCAGGACCCTGGGATCATGACCTGAACCGAAGGCAGAGGCTTTAACCCACTGAGCCACTTAGGCATCCCAGGACTAATTAGATTTTTGTACATCCTTGTTAGGCATGGGGAAAATATAAAGGAATTATATGGGGGTTTTAATGGAAACAACTAAGCTGTAAGGAAAGCATTTTTAATTATCGTGTAATTTATATATGTTACACAATACATTTATTTATAAATTTATATATAAATTGCACAGTACATATTCTTACTATAAGCAATGCACTATGATATTTTGTATTCTAGTCTAGTCTCTTTCTTTATAAAAACATTCCGGTTGTGACTAAGTTGATTTCATGACGCATTAATGTGTCACCACATATAGTTTAAAAAATTCTACTTTAGCGGTCTTGGGATTTGCTTCAGACCATGCTATTCTCTATATGGCCCAAGTTACTTAACGTCTCTGTGTCTTGGTTTCTTGTAAAATGTCACTGAGCTTATAGACGTGCTGTAAGTATAAAATGAGATACGAGTTTTGAGATTATCTTAAACAAGGCAAAAAACTAAGAAAAGATGGTTTTATTCAAGTGTTAACATTAGAGCCATAACTGAGCAGGCAACTGCACTTTGTATCGTAATACAAAAATGTGGAGTCGGAAAACAATTGTAAGTAATGATTTTAAAAGGTTAAACAAAACATGCAGCTACCAAATGACCTAGCAATCGCACTCTTGGGCATTTCTCCCAGAGAAATGCAACTTAAATTCACACAAAGACCTGTATCTGAATTCTCATAGCAGCTTTATTTGTAATGGCCCCTAACGGGGATCCGCCTAGATGTCCTTCAGTGAATGAGTGGTTAAACAAACTGATGCATCCATAACATGGAATACTACTTAGCAATAAAAAGGAACCACTGACGTATACTATGGGGATAAAGCTCTGGAGACTTAAGCTAAGTGAAAAAAAGGAATCCTGAAAGGTTGCATGCTGCATGCTCCCATTTATGTGACATTTCTGAAATGACAAAATCTAGGAATGGAAGATGAGTGGCTGTCAGGATAAGGCTGGAGGAATGGAGAGATGGTAGCTCCAAAAGGGCAACAGCGTGGGTCCTTGTGCTGATGGAACTCTTCTGTCCTGATGGGCCACGGGTACACAAACCTACACATTTGATAAACTTGCATAAGCACATACACAAAAATGAGGACACATTAAACCAGGGAAATCTGAAGAAGATTGGTGGTTTGAATCAATGCCAGTTGTGATTGTGATACTGGAGTATAGGTCTGCAAGAGATGACCAGTGAGAGAAGCTGCATAAAGGATGTATGGGATCTCTCTGTATTATTGTTTACATCCAGATGTGAATCTACAATTTTCTCAATAAAAAATTCAGTTAAGAGGGATGCCTGGGCGGTTCAGTTAGTTAAGTGTCTGCCTTCGGGTCAGATCATGATCCCAGGGTCCTGGGATCAAGCCTCAAGTCCCTCATGGGTTTCTAGCTCAGCAAGGAATCTGCTTCTCCCTCTCCCTCTGGTGCTACCCCTGCTTGTGCTTTTACTCTCTCAAGTAAATAAATAAAAACTTTTTTAAAACTCAGTTAAGAAAAGATTATACACAAATTGTATGATCTTATGATCTTCATGTAATTCTCCATAAATCTCTTTTCCATAAATGCCCTTCTTTGTGCACAAGTACACAAACACACATACACACACACACAAACACACACAAACACCCCTCTTCAAATCAGGGGTAAACTCTCCCCTAATACTATCACTTACGCAGTCCTAAAGATCAAGAATTCTTGTCCCTTGGGGCGCCTGGGTGGCTCAGTGGGTTAAAGCCTCTGCCTTCGGCTAAGGTCATGATCCCGGGGTCCTGGGATTGAGCCCCGCATCGGGCTCTCTGCTCTGCAGGGAGCCTGCTTCCTCCTCTCTCTCTGCCTGCCTCTCTGCCTACTTGTGATCTCTGTCTGTCAAATAAATAAATAAAATATTTTTTAAAAAGCTATTAAAAAAAAAAAGAATTCTTGTCCCTCCTGTCTCCCCTTATACCACCACCCCTGTCCCTTATATACATAATGGTTTGCTCCCTGCCCCCCTCATCCCTTGACTAAAAACATTCCATACTTCTTGCCCACCAAATTCATTAGTCACTCATTAATTAAAATAAACAATCCATTTGAAAAAAATAAGGCAATTAGAGAGCAGTGTCTGTGGCTCATTGTGTTATAGGCAAGCTGGATATCAGTGCAGCCAAGTGTAGTTGAGCAAAGGTTGCTCTCTAGCTGGGTGCTAAGGAATTACTTTCCAGCAAAGGGAGAGAACCACAGAGGCTGATATGTGTGGCTAGGACACGGGCTGAATGCTGTCAGATGTTGCAGAATCTTGAGCTCCAGAATGATGAGTAGGGATTTCAGTTCAGAAAGCAGTATTTTAGGAAGATATCCAGGATGGTATGGGGAATGGGCAGAGATCGTGGACTGTAGAACAGGAACCCAGAACACCCAAGTGTGGCCCATTCACCAGTGCCAGTCTTCTAGCTCCTTGTTTTTAGCCTATGAGAAAATTAGTATAAGAATAGAGAGTTCAGATTTAGAATTTTGTCCTTCACCACAGATTTTTGAGTTCTGCTCTACAAGGTCGCCATGGATAGCCAGAGGTGAAGTGAGGTGTGTCTGGGAAGTAAGTGGCCAATTTAAAAGGAAAAAAATGAAATCTGATGAAAGTTTGAGCAGCAGATTTGGAGTAGTGCTAAAAATTGGAAGTACAATATAACATCATAAGCTATTATCAGAATACTGGGGAAAAAAAAGAGGATTAACTTTATCTCTGAGAAAACATTTCCCCCATAACTACGATAGAAATTTCTGAGGAGAAAACCACTAAACAATTTGTCTCTCCATCCCAGACAGAGCTGCTATTATGTTTCAAGAGAACATTAACTGAACGAGGAGTTTTTCAAATAAACACTCAGTGAAGGAGGGAACAGGCATAACTGATTTTTTCAGTCTTTTATATTTCAAAAAAGCCATTAAAGGATTTAGATGCTTGAGGTATTACATAAATTGTCTTATTATTGTAGCAATGAAAGGATTTCACACCCATCCATTTACTTCTGATTTGATTTCCCTCCATGAAAATTCTTTGTTTTTGGAAAATATTTGTCACGCTGCAGATATAATTTCCATTAATTCAAGAGTATATTTAAAAGGTAAGATTTTCAGTGCTCTATTGGAAAGAAAAAAAAAACAAAACCTTGGCCCTACATAGCTACTTAATAATCCACTTCTTTGCACAGTGTATTTGCCAGCCACCTAAAATTAATTGTCCGTAGAAACTTATCACAGAAAGGTAATTTCACTGCACAGCTTACAATTTGTCTCTTCTACGAAATAGCCTATTTGATAAGTGGCAGAGAATAGATGAACACTTGTTGGTTCCTCACTGGTTGCAAACTCTGCAACTTGAAGGAAAGACCATAGGTACAGTGATGGGGAGTAGTTCCTACAAAATGAAATATACATAACTAAATTTCAGAATTGTACAGAAATGATACTTTGAGGTGTTATCCCTGTATTCGAGATAGCTCTCTATTCAGCCTCTTTTTCACCAATTCCTTTCTCCTTCCACTCAGGTCCATGTTTGGTGCCTTAGGGAAGGGCAAGAATGGCCTCTCCAGCAGAAATCCAGCTTTTGCTCCCAAAAGTCTAAGAAGAGAGGACTAAGCAGGCATAAATATGAAGTAAGATGGATTTCCCTAAGACTAGGAGAAGCTTCCTCAAGGTTTGAAGGAGAAAAAAAGAAAAAAGACAGCATGATTCCCAAGAACAAAAAGAAATGGCCAGATGCCAGAGATATCAGCTGTGGTGTATGTGCAGGAAGACAGGACCATAGACAGGCCAGGGAAGGATTTCCACGACCAAAGAATAGCCCCAGATAACAGAAGGTTCTGAAGAGGCCGTGGGCACTAGGACTTCAGCAGCAATATGGGCATCAGTAAACCATTCTCTGTTCACCACCTCAACATCTTAAAACTGGGTAGGATCTTGGAATCTAGGAGCAATAGCCGGGAGGTTGTATGTAGGGAGGGGTAACTCCTCTGCCCACTCCCTGCAGATCCAAAGCTCAAAATCCAAAAATTCAGTGCAGTTGTAGAATATAAAGTTACATTTCTTGCCCACCTGAGTTTATGAACTGAGATTCACCCCACTACATACAAACACATACATGTACAATGTAAGTGTATATTGTATAATATTGGTGCCATGGGACAGACCCTTGCTTTTCACACTTTATCATGTGATAGGTGCAATGTGCTGTGACATTAAGGAAATTGCTGTAGATGTCCAAATTTTAACTGTCTATACAATAATTTGTATTAATGATAAAGCAGTGTATGTGTAGATAAAAGTGCATGTATATACACGTAAGAGAAGAGGTGCCTGTGAAAGCTGAAAAAGGAGAGATGTTAAGGGAAGAAATGTTGACTGTTTGAGCCCCTTTAATTCAGAATTTGAACACACTCCAAAAGAGAACTAGTTTTCTCCATTTCTTCATTATGATGGATTAGAAAATCTTTGTTCAAAAAAAAATATCATTGGGACAAGGATGAGAGCACAAGTGAGCAAGGGGGGGAAGGGACAATCGGGGAGGGAGAGGGGCAGGCAGACTCTGAGCTGAGCATGGGGCCCTTGGAGACGCTCCATCCCAGGACTCTGAGATCATGACCTGAGCCAAAATCAAGAGCTGGACACTTAATCAACTGAGCCACCCAGGCACCCCATAAAAGCCCCAATTTTAAATGAAGCTATCAAGTCAAAACAGACCTAAAGAGAATCGGCAAGTCCATTCAATTCTTATTAACAAAAATGCACAAAGACATTAAATCAATCAATGCCCATGAAGTGAGAAACAAGAGCAAACCAAAAAGGATCTCAAGTTTAGATATAAGGCAATTAAGATCAAGACACATAGCTAAATCTATCTAGTAAGCCTATAGTCTATTAGCCTGTTTCTAAAAACTTGAAAGCAAAATCAGAAACAAAAATCTGATTTAAATTAAAGAATGGCATGAGGGTTTTGGAGGGGAGGGGCTGGGGGGTTGGGTGAGACTGGTGGTGGGTATTAAGGAGGGCACATATTGCATGGAGCACTGGGTGTGGTGCATAAACAATGAATTTTGGAACACTGAAAAAAAATTAAATTTAAAAAAAAGAAAACCAAAAAAAAAAAAAAAAAAGGCATAATCAAAGTGACACGACTAGTCTCCATGATATAACTGTTCACCAATACCTCTGGCCCCAAAATCATGTTCCTTCCATGTCTTGGACATTTCTGGTCAAACTTCAGGCCATAGTCCAGATATATCTTTCTTCTTGTCCTCCCATTTTCATTTGGGATTTGATTTTTCCTGACAGAAAGATCTCTCCAAAATCTGGACTACTGTGAGTCTCACCCAGGTCTTACATATGAATGGAGCCGGTGTCTGCCAAGAGTTGGGATTAAGGGATGCCAGGAGAGATCTCCACAGCACACAGCTGCTGCCAACACACACACACGCACAGACGTGTACTAAAATACATCCTCACCAATCCTACACAGTCTAGAATTCTCCCCACAGGAGTACATTTTTCGAGCAAAAGATTACATTCAGAAAACCCTGATTAGGGGCGCCTGGGTGGCTCAGTGGGTTAAGCCTCTGCCTTCGGCTCAGGTCATGATCTCAGGGTCCTGGGATCAAGCCCTGCATTGGGCTCTCTGCTCAGCAGGGAGCCTGCTTCCTCCTCTCTCTCTGCCTACCTCTCTGCCTACTTGTGATCTCTCTCTGTCAAATAAATAAATAAAATCTTAAAAAAAAAAAAAAGAAAAGAAAACCCTGATTAAAGCAAATGCCTCTGGGTAGATTAACATAGCTCATAACCTTCAGTTGAACCTTCCGGAATATAAGTGTGCAGGACAAAGAACGAGGGTACACTGATTGGGGAAAAGGTGCTCAGGCACTTTCCAACAGGGAGGTGCCTGAGCAGCTAATGGATCAAGGAGAGGTGAGAGAGGTGAGAGGCACAGAGGCCATTACTACTCAAGAAATTCAATTTCCTTTTGGGAAAAGGTTTGTAGTATTAAGGGCACAGGCTTTAGAATCTAAAGATCTAGGTTAGAATCCTAGCCCTGTTACTGCATTTCAGTCTCCTCACCTATAAAATGGGAAGAAAAATATAAGTAGCTCATGGTTTTAAGAACTCAAAGGGTAATGGCTACCATCTACTGAGCACCTACTGTGCACCAATTACTCCATCTGGGCTACATCCGTGCTTCTCAGACTTTAATGTGCACACAATCACCTCAGCATTTTATTAAAATACAGAAGGGCACCTGGGAGGCTCAGTCAGTTAAACATCTGCCTTCATCCCAGCTCCTCCTGATCTTAGGGCCCTGCGATTAAGCCTGGGGAGCCCAGCCTCCCACTGGGCTCCCTGCTCTGAGGGGAGTCTGCTTCTCCGTCTCCTTCTGCTCTTCCCTGCCTCTCCTCCCACCACCCGTGTTCTCTCTCTGTCAAATAAATAAATAAAGTCTTTAAAAAATAAAAAATATAAAATACAGCTGACTCAGTCAGTCTGGGGTAGGGCCGGGGTTTCTGTAATTCTAGTAAGTTCCCAGGTGGCTCTGCTGCTACTGGCTTACAGACCACACTTTGAGTAGCAAGGGCTGATATCATTGAATCCCCTCAAACTAACCCTCAGAAGATAGACTGTTATTCCCTCTGTAAAGCCCACCCTAGCTAGGCTAAAAGAAAGTACAAATGCTGCCATAATGATGAAGTGTTTTAAAAAAGTGAAGACTTAGGCTGCTTTGTGTGGCTTCTTATTTCTAAGGTGTAGAGGCAGGGCCAGCAGCATCGGCCTCAAGTGGAGCTTGTTAGACATGCAGAACAGGGGCACCAGGTGACTCAGCCGGTAGAGTGACCAACTCTTGATTTTGGCTCAGGTCTTAATTTCAGGATCATGGGATGGAGCCCCATGTAGGGCCCCATGCTCAGCGCTGAGTCTGCTTGGGATTCTCCCTGCTGGCTCAGTATAAATGAATGAATGAATGAATGAATGAATGAATGAATAAAATCTTAAAAAAAAAAAGAAAGAAATGCAGAATCATAGGCTCCTTACTGGACCCACTGACTCCAGATCTGCTTTGTATCAAGACCCCAGGGGAGGAGTGCCTGAGTGGCTCAGTCAGTTAAGTCTCTGCCCTCGGCTCACGTCATAATCCCAATGTCCTGGGATCAGGCCCCACTTAGGGCTCCTTGTTCATCGGGGAGCCAGCTGCTTCTCCCTCTTCTCCCTGCTTGTGCTCTATCTCTGTCTCTCTCTTTCTCTCAAATAAATAAAATCTTAAAAATTTTTTTTAATTAAAAAATAAATAACAAAAAGGTCCTAAGTGAGTCTCATCATAGTAAATAGTTTGAAAATCCTGGGTGATACAATTAGTCTTCATTCTTTTAATAGGTATGCCTATTATTACCAAGAAATTTTCTTTATGTAAAGTTAAATTTTAGATAAAATAATTATAAATTTAAACAGTCAAGGGAAATGATTAAGTTCCCACCCTTACCAGCCCACCCCACCCGCATTATACATATACATTCCTAGTAGCCATTGGAAAACATCTTTCTTGTCACACCCTCTTAGAATAAGGATATAATCAAACATCAAAGAAAAGAAACTTGATTTATCTGTGAGATTGGGAAACTACCCTCGAAAGAGCCATTTCTTGGCAAAAGGTTAGTTGACTGTGACTGTTATACAGGGTCTTGGGGATTGGTTGGCCCTGAATGGGGGCCTGAGCAGGTCTCTGCCCAAAGGGGTTTCTAGTGAAGGAGAAAGAGACAAAGGATGTTGATCACATGCTGTGGTCTCTTCCATGCAGGGAAGAACCTAAAGCTTTTAATTCTATTGTTATTTTCAACAGATGGGCCTCAATAAATACATTTAAGCTTTCTAAAGATAGGAAGGTGCTGAGATTCAGATCGTTAATTCCATATGAGAAAACTGCTTTCCCAAATCCACTGCCAGCTTCCCAAGGTCACCTGCTTTTCCTGACCCTGGGAATTGCTGATTTCAAGAGCACAGAGAAGCAAACTAAACCTACCAGTGTGCCAGACTTTAGGCAGACACTTTTTTGGCTTTTGGAACAAGTGAGTCAGGCAAGAAATTGGCAAGAGATGCCATCTTTGTTGATTTCAACTATGTCTCTATTTTCAAATCCCTCTGAAAAACCACTGGAAGTTTGTTTTTATGAGAATGTATATGGGCTTTATTTAAATATTTATCCCCATATATGTACAGTTAATGCTGTCATGGTGGCCACTGGAAATTTTCAGTTTCTACATATAAAATGAAAATAGGGAAATCTTTCCAGCTCCACATTGCTATAGTGAGCACTTTTAAAATTACCTGTCATATATAGTGTAAAAATTGCCAATCTACATTTATTTGGAATATGGAATATACATTAAGCTTTCATTTGAATAAATAATAGAAATGAAATCATGGCAGTTCAAATTATCATAGTTCTCAACTTTAATTCAAGTCAATGAATACGGAGTACTGACTAGGCACAAGGCATAAGTAGTAGCAGGTGCTACAAGGAAACCCAAAAAGGTGACCACACCTTTGTGGTGACCACACACACCTCTGGGGTCCTCCTCTGGAGTACATGACCTTCAATTCTGCCACAAAGTGAAAGCTTCTTATTTTTAAGAGGAAAAAGGAAGTTTCTGGCCTATCTTCAATGAGTATATGCCTGGATTAGAGAAAAATGTGCATATGCATGCAGATAACTTTCAGTGAAGATGATAGGTGACAGGTGCTAAATGAATTCTGCCAATTAAAAGAACTTTATGAATCCAAAGAGATGACTGGGACCAGTGTAGCCGTGGGAGGCTTTGTGGAGGGGAGTAGAACTTGATTTTGGCCTTAAAGGGCAAGTAGGTTTTAAAGGGTAGAAAGGAGGAAAGAGCACATTCTCCATGAGAGACAGCAAAGCTTCAGTAGAGAGATATGCAAGTTTGGAGGGCATGCTGCCAGCCAGAGATGTGATGGTGAAGAGCCCAGACTCAGGAGCCAGACCGGGTTTCAATCCTGGCTCCACCACCTACTAGCTGTGACCTGGGGCAGGTCACTTACTCGTGTGCACCTGAGTGCCTCATAGACATGTATGCAGATTAAATGAGCTAATATTTGTAGAGTGCTCAGATTAGGTGGGGTTGGAGTAGAGCGTTCCTGCAAGTGAGCTCTGGGAATCAGCTGTGAAAATGTGGACTGGGCTTGAATGTGGAGGTCCTTGAATGACTTGCTTTGAGCTTATTCTTAAAAATGAGGGGAAGCAACCGAGGGCTTTGACTGGCACAAAAGTCAAAGTAACACAGAGTATCTTTCCTGATGTGTCTGTGCAAGGGTTTCTTTCTGTATCCTTATTTCTAAATCCACTTTTTTTAAAGATTTTATTTATTTGACAGACAGAGATCACAAGTAGGCAGAGAGGCAGGCAGAGACAGAGGAGGAAGCAGACTCCTCGCTGAGCAGAGAGCCTGATGCGGGGCTCGACCCCAGGACCCTGAGATCATGACCTGAGCCGAAGGCAGAGGCTTAACCCACTGAGTCACCCAGGTGCCCCTCTAAATCCACTTTTTATAGGTATCTTGGAAAATGCTCATTTTCCTCATTTACCATATCTTTTCATTCCAGCTTTCATTCCTCTCTTCATTTTTATAATTGTTTTGTTCAGATTTGTAAGGGTTTTGCATTCATATTGTATTAATGACCCTATAATTACTAAGCTAAACTATAAGAAAGCCTGAAAGTAAAGATGGACCATAACAAAGGACATTTTTCCCCATCCTAATTGCTATTAAAAAGAATATCCGTTTAAAGCAAGCAAGCCTTAATGTATTATATAGCCGTTATCAGCAAAATATTAGGTTCATTGAGTTCATAATTTATAAATGTAAGAATAAAGTGCCCCAGGGGTGTGTTCCAAATGAGGCTAGATTCGGGAATGCAGAATTAATCACCTTACCTAATGTTAAAACATCAGATTTATTATATTTAATTAAGTAGCTCAATGATCTCTCCACTTCTGATAAGTTGTCTTTATACCAAGTATAGAAATAAAGATATTAGCAGTCAAGAAAAGCATACCATCTTCAAATGGGATTATTTCCCTTGTGAATAATTTTTGTCCTCTTTGATCTAAGTTTTTTTCTTCACTAAATACCGAGAGCCCGTGTTGGACACTCTGGTATCTGGCCCCACAGCCTCCCCGGCCTCCTCTGAGTGCAGCCACAGCCCTAGGGACAGTTCCTCAGGGGCTCTGCCCACTGTCACCTAAACAGAACCTCTCCTCTAGCATGCACACCGTGTCTGGCTTTGGTGCCCACTCAGTGCCACACATGTGCAAGAGGAACCTGCAGGTGTTTTAATACTCTACGGGCCACCTCAACCAGTGGGGGCTGGGATGAACAAATGCTTCTCCCATTCTTTCCTCAGGTGGGCAATTCCGATAAGTGTCCTACCTGATACCAGAAGGACCCAGGGTCATCAAGCCTTAGCCACCTCCTGCAGTACCAGAAGGACCCAGGGTCATCAAGCCTTAGCCACCTCCTGCAGACCCAGGGGTGCATTCTCGCCTGGGCTTTCCCATTTCACTTCCAAGCTCACTTCCCACATAAACTACCTAAACCAGCCTTTTCCTCAGACTCGGCTCTAAGGGGTTGCTGACCATAACAGCCTAAAAGCACAGATCCAAATACAGGGAAATAGACTTGGTTTTGTAAATTCAAGTGATCTCAAATAGCTATAAAAAGGTGGTGGGTATTATGGAGGGCACGCATTGCATGGAGCACTGGGTGTGGTGTAAAACTATGAATTCTGTTACGCTGAAAAGAAATGAAATTTTTAAAAAAAACCCTAACTAAGGCCTTTATGCTAGAAGAGACATTTATTTTAATTTCAAAAATGAGTGTAGAGTTATATAAATATTCCCAGCAGCAATTTGACTTTTTTTCATTCTTTTATATTTTAAGGGCTAATTTGGGAAGCTTTGAATATACAGCTGCCACCAACATTTCCTTAGATCCTACCTGGAAATCCCATAAATCCAAGAATATGCTAAGTTGGGTGATAAGATGGGAAGCTGAGTTTATGTCAGATATAATGGCTGTTTTAGCCTTTGTTTTATATTGGGATATGTCAAAGATAACTTCTTTATGAGGACTCCATGATTATAAAGTAGTACCTTATTATCTTGGCAAACTGATTTTTATATAGGAATATCTTTTTTATTCAATTATAATTGACATACAGTATTATATTAGGTTCAGGTATACAGGATAGTAATTCAATATATTTATACATTACAAAATGGTCACCACAAAATATCTAGTTACTGTCTGTCATCACAGAAAGTTATTACAATATTATTGACTCTATTCCCTCTGCTGTACTTTACATCCCTGTGACTTAATTATTTTATATCTGGAAGTTTGTACCTCTTCATCCCCTTCAGCTGTTTTCTGCATCTCCCCATCTGCCTCCCCTCTGGCAACCACCACTGTGTTCTCTCTATCTATGAGTCTGTCTCTGTTTTGTTATGTTTGTTTGTTTTGTTTTTTAGATTCTGCATATAAGTGAAATCATATGGTGCCTGTCTTTCAGGAATATCTTTATTAGTAAGAATGTGTTCAACACAGCTTTGTGAGAAACTTCAGTATCACATGTAGAAATAATACAGAAGGCACAGGAAAAAGTCTGACATAGGAGGAGAAGATTCTTTGTTAGAAAAATATTAAATAGGACTATATATATATATGTATATATATATATAACAAAATACAATAGGAAACTCAGAAATCTCTGCATCAGAACAATACAAAGAAACATGTAGACACTCTGAATCCAAGAGAGAGAAAGGAAGGAATTGTGTTCAATTCAGGACTTACTAGGCAGTTCTATATTGAGTCAAGGGGATAGGGGATATAGGGGATAAAGAGATATAAAATTCTCTGCCCCCAGCAGTCTGGCAGAAGGAGGGGGATTGAACACCAGGCACGGCTCACTGCAGGACACACCCTAGTTTTCCCTACACTGTAGATGAGGAAACTGAGACTCAAGATCACCCATCAAGCTCCCAAAGCTCCAGCATGGCTGATCAGTTACACTCTTAACTGATATATTAACTAATATGTCATTCTTTTTTTTTTTTTAAATTAGAGTTGTCTCCAAAGTGTCTAACACAGTATCCGCTACGTAAGATGACCAATAAATACTGGTTTCCCATGAATGAATGAAGAAGGGCACTGTTAGCCCTTTTCCAGTCTTCCCTGAGAGCTCAAGGGGCCACTGACACAAAAGGAGTTCCATTGTTGATAAGTTGTCAAGGTTAACCTCAGAGCTGGCTCTGCTAATATTGTAGTACCCAGCATCCTCTGGGGTGTACATGGGCACAAAATATCCTACTGATGTCTGAAATGACTTTAGCGGGAAAAGGTTTTAATCCAAAATTAGAGAGTAAATGGTTAAAAAGAAAATACTTAGTGGAGATAACCATGCACTGAAAGTAATTGCTATGCTAGTCAGTCATAGTATGAGTACAAATGACTGATACAGTGTTTTTTGTAATTTCACCATTTTGTTGAGGTTCAAGCTGTCTCACACTGAATGGCCTCCATGAGGGACTGGGTGGTTATCAAGTGGGGAAGGGGAGACAGAAGAAGATACACAACATGAAGAAATCAGTGAGTTTAGCTTAAAGTGGACCACAGAATAAACAATCAGCCCACAGCAGATTTTCTATCAAGCCTGGTTTTAAAGACCCACAGCTCTATTTGATGAACTTACAAGGAGTCTATTTTTCATACCTTAACACAGTCAACTTCATTATAAACAAGACTTCTTTCTACAAGTTTCATTACCTGACTATGTCAATCAGTTTCCAGCCAGGGAAAGAGAAAGCTTTCTGGTTATTTCAAATGCAGTGACTAGTAACAATGTTAAAACAGAATTGAAACAGAATTGGCTGCAAATATGTTGGAGGGACTAAAGGAGCAAAATGAGAAAGAGGTTAGTGCCCAGATACAGAACTCCTCACTCTCTCTGTATTAGCACTGTCAGGGAGCAGGGACCCAGTCCTTGTCACACTCTTGCTGAGTCTGCAGGCCTGGAAGCCCACAGCCCCGGAAGCCCACAGCCCCATCTGCAGGACCCACCATGGACGCTGCTCACACCTAGCACCATGCTGCACAGCACAGAGACCCCCCTCCTCCTCCATAGACACTCTTAGCTGCTCTCACTCTCGGTTGGTGGGGGCTGCGCAGCCAGAGAAGGAATCATATTTGGGTCAGGAGATCATGAACCTGGTGATTAACTAGGTTCCATTAGAGAAGTCCTTATGGAAAAACAGGTAAACAGTGACGTCCTGTATTTGAGATAGAGGTCACTATGTTTGCTGCAAACAGTAACAGCATGACTATTGCTGGCACTATACTGTAGGGAAAGAATCAAATTCTGTGCTTAAAAACAGCTGTAAGGGGACGCCTGGGTGGCTCAGTGGGTTAAGCCACTGCCTCTTGCTCAAGTCATGATCTCAGGGTCCTGGGATCAAGCCCCGCATCAGGCTCTCTGCTCAGCAGGGAGCCTGCTTCCTCCTCTCTCTCTGCCTGCTGCTCTGCCTACCTGTGATCTCTCTCTCTCTCTCTCTCTCTCTGTCAAATAAATAAATTAAAATCTTAAAAAAAAAAACCAGCTGTAGGCATTCCCTATTTTCATCCTTAGTAAAGCGACAGGCAGGTCTAGGGAGTAGCCTCTTCTGAGGAAGGGACTAGTGTGTTTCCAGTTGTACTCTGTATAGTTGTATCATGTTAGGCAGAATTATGGCCTTGTTATTGTCTACACTTGGAGGCTGAGTGTATGTTAAGAAGATGCAAATTGGTGCCAAGTTGATGACACTTGTGATGGCTAATTGTATTTATCAATTTGGGCAATGGAGTACCTAGATATTTGGTTAAACATTATTTCTGGATGTCTCTGTGAGGGTGTTTCTCGAGGTGATTAATATTTGAATCAGTAGACTAAGTAAAGCAGATTGCCTTCCTTGGTGTGAGTGGGCTTCTTCCAATGCTTTGAAGGCCTGAAGAGAATGAAAGGCTGAGTAAGAAAGGAAGCATTCTCTTTCGGCCTTACTACCTTCAAGCTGGGACATCAGTCTTCTTCTGCCTTCAGACTCTGACTAGAACTTACACATCATCTCTTCTGGTGATCAGGCCTTCAGACTTAGACTGGAACTATACCATCAGCTGGCCTGGGTCTCCATCTTGCCAACTGCAGATCTTGGACTCCTCAGCCTCCATAATCACATGAAACAGTTCCTATTAGTAAATATATATGTTAGCTATATAACTATTATAGAGAGACACATAAGTATTTAAGACTAAACATTTAAGGACTAAAACATTCAGTAGATGATTTGAAAGACAAGAAGTTTCCTATGGAGAACCAAATTAGTGAAATACAAAATGAAGTGGAAGAAATATCTCAGAGGTCAATGAAAACATACAAAAGCATGGAAATAATAAGGGAAAAAATAAACCACTTGCAAATAAATACAGGGGATCTAAACCTAAATGTCTAGTCACCAGACTAGAAGACAGGAACAGAAAAGAAGGTAGTGAGACAACATAAAAACTGGCCCTACTGTGATTAACAGTCTTGATAGAAAAAAAGTGAAAAAAAAATTAATGGCCTTTGGAAGACTTAAGAGGAGAATGAATGAAATAGTCAAAGAGAAGATGGAGTTCAGGGAACTCTGTCAAAGAGGTGATTGAAATGTGGAGGGAAAGAATTGGAGAAAGGTCTATCAGAGGCACTTAGAAAACTCAAAGTGTCTTAGGTGTGTGTGCCCATCTGAGCATGGGCACACACACTTGAGAAAACTCAAAGTGTCTTAGGTGTGTGTGCCCATCTGAGCACTTTTTTTTTTTTATTCTTCTGGGCACTTTCTTATTCACAAATGGATATAAATTATGTGCTCTCTAAAGATGTTGGTCATAACAGTGGTTAGTGGTATGAAAAGAAAACTGGAATCAAGCAGTTCCATGGGTTCAGGTCCTAATTCTGTTACTACCAAACTCCTGGACAGGTCATTTAATTCAAAACCAGACCACCAGTCCCCAAACCAGAATCACCAGGGGAAATTGCCAGTCCAAAGCTTGAGACTCTACTTTGCTAGATATGGAGTGAGTTCTGATATGATTTTTTTTTTTTAGATTTTGTTTATTTATTTAACAGAGAGAGAGATCACAAGTAGGCAGAGAGGTAGGCACAGAGAGAGGGGAAAGCAGGCTTCCCGCCGAGCAAGGAGCCCAATGTGGGGCTCGATCCCAGGACCCCGAGATCATGACCTGAGCTGAAGGCAGAGGCTCAACCCACTGAGCCACCCGGGCGCCCCCTGATATGAATTTTTAACAAGCTCCTCTGGTGGCTCTAAAACAGAGCCAGTTTGGGGAACCACTGCTCTGTATGATCTTTATGATTTCTTCCAGGTCTAAAATCCCAGAGTGACCTTAAGTCACCAAGAGCAAGGGACTGAGATGCCCATCCATCAAATTAGATGTTTGATTCACACAAGCCACAGAAATAACAGAACTCTTTGTTTTTCAAACAGACTCACTTGCCAGGCATTGTTAATTTTATTTTATTATTTGGTTGTAGGGGAAGAAAGAGCAGTTGGCATAAACCATCTGCCTTTGTGTCAAGAATGCACCTTCAAACCAAATGATTAAAAGAATTGAAGGGGGCCAAGCATAGATTAGCAGATAAGCATATCACAAGATCTAGAAAAAAATTATACTTTCCCAAGAGACTAAATGAAAGTCATAAGTAGAGAGAGAGCGCAAATGTTTTCATTTAATATTCACGCACTTTTCTGAGAACCCACCATGGGCTGTGCAGTGGGCTGGCACAGGCATTGACACACACGAGCGAAAATCTGATTATACTGTATCTGAGGGGGAAATATCTCATTTAGGACTGTTCTCATTCTTCTGTGCTGTTAGTTACATTTACTAAGGGTACAGGATTGCTGAGCTCACACCTCTATTAGGGGCTTCTTAAAACCGCAAACATGAAAATTTAATCTTACACAAAATACACACCATCCTGACTTACCTAGATTCAAAAATTCATTTTACAGCTAAAAAAATTTTAAATATTTTAAAACCTCTATTTTATAAAAAATATTCTTACATTGTTTCCTTATGTAATATCAAATAGACCACAATAATTCACTTTATTGAACCTCCCTAGGGTATCCTAAATGTTTATGAACTCACCACTATGGTGATTTGATTGTCATTTGTAAGAGTATGTATTACTACCTAGTCATCCCCATTTTCTAAGAAGCCTTTTCCCACTCTTAAATGAAAAACCAGGTGTGAATGTTAACCTTTTTGGTCTGTGATAAATATATTTTAAAGGTTTCTTTTAACAAATATTATCATTATTTCATTGCTTTGATTAATTTTGTAAGGTACCCAGGGTAGTAGAGTGTCCATAAAAACTCAATTAACAAGACTTACCTGCCGTACATATTTGACAGCGAACTAACTTCTCCCACACTCACGTGACTCCCCAGTTAGCACTGCAGCTTCACAACACACTCATCTTAATCCAAGGATTTAGAACGACGAATTTTCAGAGGAGGCGGGATCTGAGAGCTCACCAAATGCAACTTCTTCCTTATTTGGAAGCCTAGCTATCTATATTTCTACCCTGAAACGTGTTTTTAGCTTCTGAGTGAATTCCTGGGACAAGGAGAGAGCCAGCATCATTGTTGGCAACTCCAACTTTACTTGAAAAATACCATTATTCCATAGAGCTGTTGACTCCTATCTTCTGGTTCTGAAGTTTCTAGGTCTCTGTCACCCAAGACATCTAGACCTATTATAATTCCAGAATAGGAATGTTTTATCTATAGCAGAAAAATATTATTTTTTGTAAAGAAGTATTGATTTCTCTTTTAGAATTTAAAATGTAATGCTTATTGTAGAAAAACCAAAAATTTCATTTAATGCTGTGTAAGTATGTAGCAGGCACCACATGTTCTTTTTATGAGCTTTTAGTCCTTGGATTACTGCTTTCCAGCAAAGACAACATCATATTTGTCTGAAGTCCTCAGCAGCTAACAAATTGCCAGCACATGATTCAGTAAATGTTTGCCTTAATTAATGAAATCTAAGACTCCTCAGTGGAATTTTTAGAAACCTTCTCATCCTTAATGAACTGCATAGTAAACACCTCTCTGTCCAAGATTGGCCAATGAAAGAAAGTCCAGCTGTTTGCATAGAACAAAGAGGTCTTGCGGATACAACATGGAAGGTCTGTGCTACTATTTTTTTTAAAGAGTTTTATTTATTTATTTGACAGAGATCACAAGTAGGCAGAGAGGCAGGCAGAGAGAAAGGGGAGGAAGCAGGCTCCCTGCCAAGCAAAGAGCCCTATGCGGGGCTCTATCCCATGACCCTGGGATCATGACCTGAGCCAAATGAAGGCAGAGGCTTTAACCCACTGAGCCACCCAGGCGCCCCAGGTCTGTGCTACTATTGATGTCCCCAGTAATTTTTCTTTTGCATAAAGTCTATTCTTTTTCAGTATAATATTTTCACTATTTTTTCTGATCATTTGCAAGGCCAAGGGCTTCTGTTTAAAATATTTTAGGGACACCTGGGTGGCTCAGTTGGTTAAGTGTCCAACTCTTTTTTTTTTTTTTAAGATTTTATTTATTTATTTGTCAGACAGAGAGAGAGAGAGAGAGAGTGAGCGCTGGCAGACGGAGGCAGAGGGAGAAGTAGGCTCCCTGTTGAGCAAGGAACCCGATGTGGGACTCGATCCCAGGACGCCAGGATCATGACCTGAGCCAAAGGCAGCCGCTTAACCAACTGAGCCATCCAGGCGTCCCAAGTGTCCAACTCTTGATTTCAGCTCAGGTTATGATCTTAGGGTTGTGAGATCAAGCCCCGCCTCAGGCTTTGTGTAGGGTGTTGAACCTACTTAGGATTTTCTCTCTCCCTCTGTTCCTTCCCCAACTCATACTCTCTCTCTCTGGAATAAATAAAATCTTTTGTAAAAATTATTTATTCCTGTTACATGGGGGAAGCACTATATATATATATTTTTACATATATATTATATATATATATATATATATATATATATATATATATATTTTAAGTAGGCTTCACATCCAGCATGGAGCCCAACATGAGGCTTAAATTCCTGAGCCCAAGATTGAGACCTGAGCTGAGACCAAGTGTCAGATGCTCAACTGGCTGAGCCACCCAGGTGTGCCATACAATATATATTTCTCGAATGAAATGATTTTATTAAGGGAGTGAAGTTAATCCTGGTTGCTATTTTTTTTCCATGTTTCTAGCAACACTAACCAAATCACTTTATTGGAGCTAAGGTTGAGCTCTTTTTTCTGAAAGCCTTTGTAGTTGCCAGGCCTTTCAAGGACTAGGACTATCAAGGATAGGACTAGATTGTCAGCTGGGGTTAAAACTGGCTGTCATTCCTGGATTCTTTCTCTTTTGATTCATTACCTTTAACGTTTGCTTGACCTGCTTGAAAGAGATATGAAGTTCGCATAAACCCAAAATTTACTCTGATTTCATTATTAATAGAGATGGTCTCTGGGACCTGGATAAACAGGTTATAGACTGAGCCACCCAGGCTGTGCCACATAAATTTTTAAAATTTACCTTGGAGCAAATTAATGTCCTTGCATCTTTCCTCATACTATGACATTTCTAAGAACTAGAGGAGAATGAGATTGACTTATCTCAGGGACATATATGAGCCTGTATTAGAGGTTGAACTATCAGTTTTCAAAATACTTTTTTGTATTGTCTTTTTTATTGTTCCTTTGTCACATTATGTAATCATCTTGGTTAAATCATTTGACCAAAATCCCTCCCATGTTAAGTTTTTTATCAATTGAAATGGATGTTGTTTTCATCTGCCCAGCATGTTGTAAGCAGTGTGTTTCTTTCATTAAAGCTCCCATATTTCTCTTTAAATGTGACCAGATTTTGAAACTCATTTGAAAACATTTTAAAATAAAATTGTATAGGTTCTTATTGATAGTGATAAGGAGACCTCAATGCCACAGTAAATCCAAGGTCCAAACTAAATACTAGGGACAGGTACTAAATTAAGCTATGATTCATCAAATAGATTTCTGTCAACTAAATGTCATCATTTATTTATTTATTGATAGGGAGCAATTGTAAGTGTGACTTAAAGAAAATTAGTTTGCAGTGGTAGAATTGTTAAATGCATAATTACAAATAGCCCCTATAATATTTTAGACGTTAAAAGAATAAAAAGTTTCAGGGCCATCTGTACCCCAATGTTTATAGCAGCAATGGCCACGGTCGCCAAACTGTGGAAAGAACCAAGATGCCTTTCAACAGACGAATGGATAAAGAAGATGTGGTCCATATACACTATGGAGTATTATGCCTCCATCAGAAAGGATGAATACCCGACTTTTGTAGCAACATGGACGGGACTGGAAGAGATTATGCTGA
>PISX010007310.1:35424-89457 GCA_004024625.1 Mellivora capensis | reverse complement strand
GGATTGGGAGGGAGACAAACCATAAGTGACTCTTAATCTCACAAAACAAACTGAGAGTTGCTGGGGGGAGGGGGTCGGGAAAGGTGGGTGGGGTAATGGACATTGGGGAGGGTATGTGCTATGGTTAGTGCTGTGAAGTGTGTAAACCTGGCGATTCACAGACATGTACCCCTGGGGATAAAAATTTGTTTATAAAAAAATAAAAATTAAAAAAAAAATTCACTGGAGCTCTTTCTGTCCTGTGTATTGTCTATTATCTCAATAGAAACTAGATGACCATAAATTAACCCCATGGTGATGACAGGCAGCCATTGAAGTCAAATGAAAAGGATGATTTGGTCTTCTCTGTCCAGTCCCTTAGCCTGCCATGTGCCCAAATTCTATCAGAGAACTTTATAGTGCAGGTTAAGATTTCCTCCTCTCACTTCTAGTCCATGCCCTCAGCACCGTATTTCTGACACTTCTATTCTAACAGGGTATTACAAATTGTGTGGAAGGAGATCCTCCCTACTTGCCACGGAGTTTACAAAACGATTCCCCCTGGAGATCATAGCAGAGTTAATGTGACATATAATTTCAGAACAGGAAGAACTAGGTTGCTTTGGATATACAGAAATTATAAAAATGCATTGTCCACATGGAGGTCAGAATACTGCTCTCAACGTCACTTCTTTGTGCCTTTATGGATAGGTTAGGGAGGGAAGATGGTTTATGCCTGGTGGGACCTATTATGCCAGGAAACACGAAAAAAATTTCTTTCTAAGGGAGACTTAAACAAGTTTCTTTCTGTTTAAAACACTTAGCATTCATTCCTTTTTTAGGACATAGTCTTTGTGTGTGTGTGTGTGTCACTGTGACATTCCAACAAAAGACAAGGGGAAGAAGTATTCTATGTGACATTCAAAAACCTAACCTTTATCAGCTGCTTCTGAAGGTCATCCCTCCCATGATTGGGATTGCCAGCCAGGAGCACTGGCACACTGGCTATTCAGAAAAATGAGAGGCTGAGACTGTCTTAGACTGGCATGCTCATTAAGCTTTCTTTCTTCTGTTCATTCATTCCATTACCGAGTAACATGCATTTTGCTAGGACACAGCAGTGTTTCCACATCTGTCTGATGATTAAAGGCCCCTGGACTCTTGTTAAAAATACAGGTTCCCAGGTCCCACTACAGTCTTGCTAAATCAGAATCATTGAGGGGAAGGTCATAGGAATCTATATTTTTAACAAGAGCTGAGACAATTGTTATCTTGTGATTAGTTTGGAATGATTGGTCCCTGCCCTTGGTGAACTCTTAGACCTCATTGTTCTATGAATCTAGCTTGTGCACATCCTTTCTAGTTGGATTTCTAGATGAAATTGTGTTTCCTCTATGAGTAATTTCTAGACCTCCATGTGCCACGAAATGCCAAGCCCACCCACAGTTCCTTTAAAAAGTCAGTAACAATGCATATTTAGCCATTTAAGTTACTCTCTTTTTTTTCTTGCACTCTTTCCTTTTTTCCATAACCAAATGTTTCAATGCTGGCAGACAATCCAACCATCTCATTAAATTTGAGTATCATTACAGGTTATTCCAATGTAACCTTGTTGTTTTACAAAATATAACTTTCGACAGCAGTTACACAAGTGAGGTCAGCTGGAGTCCTGTAGAGTGAGATAGAATCCTGACAGGGAACTGAAGTTCCCAAAAGAAGCCTGAAAACCTCTTTTCGATCCATCACTGGGCCACAGCTTCAGAGAAGCCTGAGTGGAACTCCTGTTTTCCAGACCCACAGCCCATCTTACTTTGCCCGATAATGTCAACTCCTAGCCATGGTAAATTTAGAATGCAAACATTTTGTGTCAGTTGTCTTGGGGAACAACAAATTGTGACTTTACTCAGCAAGTTGCTGTCTCTTACAGGCTGCCTGCAACCAGTCATGATCAGGTGTTAGCATCACGCAGGCTGGAAGGTGACCAAGGAAATGTGCCAGGAGAGATTAGAATGCACCGAATCTGTATTCGTCTCATAGGCTGCAGTCTCGGCAGCTGCAAGCGTTGTCATTTGTTGTCTTTTTTTTTCCAAAGGCTGTTTTGTCTTATCTGATGTTGAAACTCTGCCACACAGCTTTGAACACTGAAGCATAGGAATGAGAAATCAGCTGGAAATTTGTTCATGTCTCTTGCTATGCTTGACATTTCCACACTGATAAGGTATAGCTAAATATTGACTTTTTGGTTAAGTTCAGGTTAGGGTCTGGTCCATGTGCATTGATTGTGAACCATTATCTTTCTTCTTCTCTAGGACACTGAATTCTCTTATAAAAATAGAAAGGTACAAAAGGAAAAAAAATGTTGCCCAAAGTATTGCCATTAATTACCTCAAGGTCTTTTCTGAGCTGTGATCAAAAATTGTCATTGACTTTTGAGATCTGAGGTTTTTTCAAAGACAGTATTGTTGAACATTAGAACATACTAAAAATCAGATTTTTGTATTTGTAGGCTATCCATATGTGTTTTCAAATTTGTCCATCTAGTAAAATGCCACCTATTATCAATTCAGGTGCACAAACGAGATAACAGCCTGACTTTAATTATTTACCAGTTAAATGTATATCATTGCCATACCAAAATCAATAGGTGAAGATCTCTGCACTCAGGATAGCTGACACAGACCTGATAAGGTAGATTAAGTTTCCTTTTACCATTCTCCTTGGAATAGAACAGTTAAAAGAATCTAAAACATAGATTCATTAAACTCTTTATTTCTGCATTGTCTCCCAAAAGAGACTATAAATTCCTTGAAAGCAGGATGATCCTTAATTGATTTCCCAAAATGCAACATTCCTAGTCCACTGAAAGTATTTTCTTATTACTCCAGCAACTTAATAATTAAATCCTGTTCAGAATGTTCTTCCAGTCAAAAGCTCAGTCAAATCAACAGATACTGTGGGGCCATTGAGAGTCTCGGCATGGTCTCTGTTTCTAAGAGTTAACAATTTATTTAGAAAAAAAGAAAAACAGAATTATTTACTAAAATAACAGTAGCAAAGGAAGATCACTGAATTCAGAGGAAAGAACTTGCACTGTGGGCTAGAATGGAGATTGCAGCCTTTATGAGTGAGTAGATTAGCCCTGAACCCTGAAAGAATTTAGCTAGAGGAGGTTCAAAGGCCTTCCAGGTTTTCTCTAAGAGAGGACATTCTTTTTGCCCACCACATCCCCCAAGATTAAAATATTTTATATAAAGAAAATTTTGTTTTAAAACCTAGGTGATTGGCTTGATTATTGGTTTTTAAATAACAACAACAAAAATCTAGACATTACTATCTTTATTACCATTTTAGTAAGGGAGCCTAAATCTGTATATACATACACATACATATATATATATGTATATATATATATACATATACATACATGCACCATATGATATTGCCTGTATTTGTCTATTTTTGCCCTACAGAAGCTATAATTTCACGATTCAATAGTACACATACATATGTGCACAAGCACACCTATACATGTATTTATGTTCAATGAAAAACTTCTTACCTTTATTTGAGCAAAATGTCCTAACTGTGCCAATATTTAGTTTTATAACAATTAATAGGTAAGTAATAAATTCTCAATAAAGCCGTTTCTATCAACACTATTAATATTTATTATCATAAACACTGTTCTCAGTATCTATATAATGACCCTGACTTGCCAAAAAGAATATTTGATGATTCAGGTTGTGAATAATGAAACAAAGAATTTGACATGTATTCAGATGGGCAGATGCATTAGCCTTTCACCCTTAGGAGTCCAGAGCCAAATCTAGCAGCAATCAGGAACAAAAGAAATTGGAGGTCTTGAGTCATCTTTCCACTAAATATGTCATCCACATGACAGAAGCACAAACAGATATGAGAGTTTCAGCTAGTTAACACAAATAAAATTAATAAAATAAAATAGGCCACTGTTGCATATTTGGACCTCAGAAGGAGGGGAAGCATGAGAAAGTCTGATAATGAAGTGAACATCATACGGTGATGGATAGCACAGTAAATTTTGCCTGGTCTAACAAAGAGAAGCTTATTTTGAGCTTTAGACAGGGTACAATTCCAAACTAGGCAAACCAAGGAAAAAGACTTAAAAGGTGTCTAATACATGTGGCTATCTGAGTAACATTATGCTCTAAAAAAAAAAAAAAAAAAAGATCAGCCTGTTCCAGAAACCATGTTTGTGTTCAAGATCCACTGTGGGCTCTGAATCTATGTTAGAACAGGGTTTCTCAAATTGGACAGGCTGACCCATTGGGGAGGATTTGCATATTTTCAATCAGAATGTATTATTGAGAATTAAATAATTTGTGGTATCCATGTCACTGATAATCTAAAGTAAGCATATTCTTTTTTTAAAAACTGATCCCCTATTTGTTTCATTGTATCCTTTTTTTTTTCCCCAATTTTTTCCTCATTGTTAAAGTAAGCGTATTCTGAATCATCTGGGTGGCCCTCTGATAACCAAATGCTGCTTCACAGACCTGTTTGTCTGTGTGTTTGCAATCAGACTGGTGCCAAGTAGTCCCATTTTTATTGTCTCCAGCTAATTAGCAATGAACAGAGGCAGACTTCAGAGGTAAATGAGGCTTTTGCACCAAGTGTGGGCCAGATGACTTCACAGTGTGCTGGAGGAACAAAGGTGTTTCAGTGCTTCAGAAAGGGAAGAGTGCTGAGAGAGTTGCATCATCTCATGGCGCCAGGTGGGAAAGGCAGGCCAAACCCAGCAGAACTTGAGCAGTAGTTACTAACTGTGTAGTCCATGAAATTATTTGTATTAATTTAAAGTGTGTTGCTTTCACAAAGACAAAGGATGCATGTAATTTGTAAATTTGTGTTGGTAAGAGCTGTAAGTTATAAGAGCTAAAAGCGCAAAATGTGTATTCCTAGTTTTAGTTTGTATACATTTAAGAAGAATTTGAATTTAAAGGATTTAAATCAACAGTGGGTAATGCAGGAATTTTTAAGGGGTATATAAAATATGAACTGTCTTAAGCATATGAAAGGACATTTGTCATTATTCATAATAAGAGATATGAAAATTAAAACCATAATGAGATACCCTTCACCACCTTATATAAAATTTCAAACCTCTTCAATACTTCCTACCAAATGCACTTCCTACACCTGCTCTGCTTTCATTTCTCCAGAGCACTTGCCACTGTCTAAAATACTTGAATTTTGTTTAATTATCATGTTTATTGCCTGTCTTTTTCCCTACTGCATCCCCAGAAAGTAAGCTTCATGGAAACAAGATTTTTTTAATCTAAATTTTTTTAGTTAATATGTAGTACAATATTGGTTTCTGGAATAGAATTCAGTGGTTCATCATGTATATACAATACCCAGTGCTTATCACAAAAAGTGCCTTCCTTAATACCCATCACCCATCTATCCCCTTCCTCCACCTGTCTCCCTCCATCAACCCTGTTTGTTCTCTATCATTAAGAGTCACTTATGGCTTCTTTCCCACTCTCCTTTTTTTCTTTTCCCCCTCCCATATGTTCATCTGTTTTCTTTCTTAAATTCTACATATGAGTGAGATCATGTGGTATTTGTCTTTCTCTAACTGACTTATTTCACTTAGCACAATACACTCTAGCTCCATCCATGTCATTGCAAATGGCAAGGTTTCATTTTCTTTGATGGCTGAATGATATTCCATCATATATATACACACACATATGTATGTGTGTGTATATATACACACATATACACATATACATACACACACACAAGAAGATGTGGTATATATACATATATATATGTGCGTGTATATATATATGTATATATATATACCACATCTTCTTTATCCATTCATCAGTGGATGGACATTTGGGCTCTCTCCAGAGTTTAGCTATTATTGATAATGCTGCTATAAACATTGGGGTGCATGTACTCCTTCAAATCTGTATTATTTCATCCTTTGGGTAAATACCTAGTAGTGCAACTGCTGGATTTTAGGGTAGTTCTATTATTAACTTTTTGAGAAATCTTCAGTGTTTTGATCCACAATGTCCACATTTGATCCACAATGTCCACAAAATCCACAATGGCTACACCAGTTTGCATTCCCACCAACAGTGCAAGAGAGTTCCCCTTTCTCCGTATCATCTGTTGTTTCTTGCCTTGTTAATTTTAGCCATTCGAGCAGGTATGAAGAGGTATCTCATCATGGTTTTAATCTTTCTTTCACTGATGATGAGTGATGTTGAGCATCTTTTCATGTGCCTATTAACCATGTGTATGTCTTCTGCCCATTTCTTAACAGGATTATTTCTTTGTGGGATGTTAAGTTTTATAAGATCTTCATAGATTTTGGATACTAACCCTTTATCAGATATGTCATTTGCAAATATTTTCTCCCATTCCATAGGCTGCCTTTTAGTTTTGTGGATTGTTTCCTTCACAGTGCAGCAGCTTTTTATCTTGATGAAGTCCCTATAGTTCATTTTTGCTTTTGTTTCACTTGTGTCCAGCGATGTGTCTAGTAAGAAGTTGCTATGGCTAAGTCAAAGAGGTTGCTGCCTGTGTTCTCCTCTAGGATTTTGATGTTTTCTTGTCTCACATTTAGGTCTTTCCTCCATTTTGAATTTATTTTTATGTTTGGTGTAAGAAAGTGGTCCAGTTTAATTCTTCTGTGTATTGCTGTCCAGTTTTCCTAAACCATTTGTTGAATTGTCTTTTTTCCATTTTTCCATATTCTTTCCTGCTTTATTGAAGATTAGTTTGACCATAGAGTTGAGGGTCCACATCTGGGCTCTCTATTCTGTTCCATTGATCAATGTGTCTGTTTTTTGTGCCAGTGCCATACTATCTTGATGACTACAACTTTGTAATAGAGCTTGAAGCCTGGAATTGCAATGCCTCCAGCTTTGCTTTTCTTTTTCAGGATTGCTTTGGCTATTCAGTCTTTTGTGGTTCCGTGCAAATCTTAGGATTTGCATGGAACTTAAGATTGTTTGTTCCAGCTCTGTGACAAATGCTGGTGGTATTTTGATAGGGATTGCATTAAATGTGTACATTGCTTTGGGTAGTATAGACATTTTAACAATATGTGTTCTTCTAATCCATGAGCATGGAATGTTTTTCCATTTCTTTGTGTCCTCTTCAATTTCTTTCATAGGTGTTTTATAGTTTTCAGAATACAGATCTTTTACTTTTTTAGTTAGATTTATTCCTAGGTATCTCATGGGTTTTGGTACAATTGCAAATGAGACTGATTCCTTGATTTCTTCTTCTACTGCTTTGTTATTGGTGTATAGAAGCACAACAGAGGAAACAGGAATTTTGGCCATCTTATTCATTGTAGCATCTTCAGCTGCCTAGAATGTTATGTGGCACATAGCAAGCACTGGCTTGCTGAATGAATGAATTAATGAAGATCTGTGTTCCAACAATTTCCCTTCTAAGCACATACCCTAGAAGAACTCTCTCACTTGTACACAGGAACATGCAGGGCAGTATCATTTGCCATAGAAGAAAACTGGAAAAATCCCAAATGTCCTACAGTAAAGGAATGAAGTACATTGTGGGGTAATCACAAAAGAAAATTTAACAGTTAATGTAAATGAAAATTATTTACATGGATAAAAATCAAAATTGTGCTGTTAGAATAAAACAAATTGCAGACAGATACTTGCAGTAATGTATGAATGCCCAGGTAGGCAAGTTCACCTCAGGGTAAGGATAACCTCAGGACAGCGGGGAGATGGAAGGAGTAGGAAGGCTAAATGGAGGGTTTTGATTATCTCTGTAACCTTTAATGCCTTAAAGTTTTGTTGTTGTTGTTTTTTTACCTGAAGCAGACATAGCAGATATTAACATTTCTTAATTTGGGGTAGTGAGTACATGGGTGCATAGTATAGTATTGTCTGTATTTTTCTAATGTTTCATAATTTTTATCTTTTTTAAGATTTTATTTATTTATTTGAGAGAGAGAATGAGTAAGAGAGAGAGCACAAGCTGAGTGGAGAGGCAGAGGGAGAAGCAGACTCCCCGCTGAGCAGGAAGCCTGACACAGGGCTCAGTCCCAGGACCCTAGGATCATGACCTGAGCTGAAGGCAGACACTTAACCAACTGAGCCACCCAGGTGTCCCTGTTTCATAATTTTTAAAAAGCATTTTAATACAAGTACAAAGAACTATTAGGTTTTTTTTCATTCATTAGTAAATAATTATAGCCCCCTGCTATGATACTGATGATGAAGATGATGACTTGTTTCCCTCTTCTTCTTTTTCTTTTATTATTAATAGCTACTATTTTATTTCTCTTTATATCAGGCTTCTTTCCAAAAATCACTTGATATGGCTTATAACAAAAGGTATGAATAACAATCTAGCAAGATTTTGAAAAAGTGATATGTAAATAAGCTAGCTATTAAAGTAAACATTACTGGTATAATTAAGCTTCACATTTTCCTCCAGACTTCCTGGAAGCTGAAATGACAAGCACGCACACCAAGCAATTACATAGGCCTCACTTTTAAAAAGGGCACCTTAGAGAAGACAAAGCTTTTCCTGGGATTAAATTCTCAAAGAAATTGCTCATGTATGACTTTATATTAGGGACACTAACATAAACAATGTCCTCAAGAGCATTTTAACTAAAATCAGAGGTTGATTCCATATGCCTTTTCTTGCAACACCTTTAAGAAAAAAAAAAAGCCGAGGACATAATTGTATTAGTACAGTTCAAGCAGGGGCATTAATTTTTTAGAAACTAAAGTAACATATGCCTTTAGTCATCTAGCTAAATCCAAAGATAAAATACCCAAGTGGGCAGGCTGGGAGCATGTCTTTTAGATAACTAGACCTAAATAGAATTTTCCTTAGACAAGCTATTGATAGATGGAAACCAAACATCCATCAATTAAAAGTTATAGTCACAGACCTGGACCTGTAGTTAAGTTATTGAGCAAGTATCACTTGCCTCTTCTTAGAAATAACTTGAAAAAGAAAATTTTAAAATAAATAATTCATCATAGGCCCCAACTAACAAGATTCTTTTTTTTTCTTTTAGATCTGTCTATTCTTTGAGTCTAAAAGAAATGCTATTCAGAGTCCAAAGTCCAGATTTGCTGAACCAAGTGTTATGCATGCCAGGGGATGCTATGGTTTACTGGTACCATTTTTATATATCTTTTTAATGCCTGTAGTGTAGAGATATATTACAGGGATTTAGGTCTGGGCTAGTCCCAAGAAAAGACTATTATTGAAGGCCGGCTTATCCATTGACTGTTTCTGCTACTGCCAGCAAAATAAGAAAAGACAATGTTGAACAACATTGAACTTAAGGTAGAAAACTAACTAAAACTATAAAGAAAGAGCTTGTACTACTACTGCTAATCACTCCATTTACATCACCTTTTTTACCCTTTTATGCATGGTCTCAGCAAATCTTCACAAAACCCCATGAGAGGTTATAGTAAAAAATTAGACAGTAACGACTCTGAAGCTTAAGGTAAGATGACGATAAGACCCAAATTGCAAATCTAGTCAATAGCTGGGTCCAGGCTTGAACTCAGTCCTGGCTGCAAACCCATCTGTCTTGCTCTAGTTCTAATACAGCCATGTCCTCTTTGGTAACATGGCCAAGGTTCAGGACTATTACCAAGTAGTTCCTTTCCCAAGAACAAGGCTTTGTCATCTTCATTCCATCTGTCACATGACTATGAGGATCATACACACACATCTCTATAGATCTTCCTCACACCAACCCTCATTAACAGAATAATAAAGCTTTCCTCAGAATCACATCATCTCTTAAAGGACTCAACTACAAAGAGGGAGTTTTTGTTAGGAAGATTTTTTTTAAGGTTAGTTTATAAATTGAAACTGCAATTAATAAAATCAGAAATATGAGCAGATGCACATCTAAAATATGATAGGGATAGGATATCACATCCTCAGTGATAGTGAAAGAGGTGGTCTCCTTTCAGAAATGAGATTCATAGTTTTAGTGGGTTCACAAGCAAATTCATAAACTTTTCAAATAAAAGTTATGCTTTTCTTTTTTTGAATTTGTTTCTTCTACATTTGGAGCTCATTGTTGTGGGATAAAATTAATTTCTTCAAATGTGGGACTTAGTTTCATGCTTATTTAATAATTGAAGGTAATTTAAAAATCATAGAGTTTTCCAGACCTGAGTCGATCATATTTTCAACCTCTCTAGTCTAAAGCTACTCTCTGCAAGAGGAAGGAGCCAGATAAATGACTGTCCTTACTAAAGCAATGTGGAAAGGTTCCAGGACACATCGCCCAACATAAGCAAGACATTCTTTTCCACAAGTGTCAGGATCACTTACCTTCAAATGCCAGATCAGTGCAGCTAGGAGACTGGGAGAACCTGGAGCCCAAAAAGTAATTAAGTAGCTTGCCTAATTTTAAACCAGTGTTGACCTCCACTTATCCAAATGCATAGGCATACTATTTTGTGCCCCTCCCCGCAAAATTCACTTGGTTTCTTTCAATCACTTGAACTAACAGGTATCATACTTGATAGAGACCACCTATCCATAGTATCTAAACCTCTCCTGGGTAAACAAGGATCTGTGTTAAATCAGTCACTATAAAAGTGACTCCTGAAGACAATATCATTCTAAAATGGAATGCCCTGGTATTAGCAAAATACATATTCCCATAGAGATTAAAGCAACTACTCCAGTTGCTTTATTAGTTATATGGAGACTTCAGTTATAAAAAAAGAAAGATTGAATCACCGAGGTAAGAGTCAGGTACCACACTGCACACTTAATAGGGTCTTATCCAGAAGTGTCTGTGCAAATGATAGGGCTGGTAAGGTGGGAAATACTCAGGCACAACAGGAGGAAGAAGTCCCAGCTGGAAGAGCACACTTCTCTGTCCACATCTCAGCCTGAGGCTGATATCAGAAGGACTCATAAAGAAACACCATCTTTCTCAGTGATTTATATTTTCCAGAGCAGGGAAACCAGTGCTAAGATCAGTAAAACAACTTGCCTAAGCAACCATAAAAAGACATCTAATTTAGCTCTCACAATGTTGCCTAGTGACAACCAGAAGCCTGTTATTTGTCAAATTTAAAATTAAGAGAGAGTGCATCATTTTAATTAATGCATTGTTTTTATCTTGGGCCTGCTAAAAATCCTTTAGTGTAGCACGAGGTGGAGTAAAATCAAGAAGTTAGGGAGAGGGAGCAATTCCTAAATGGCAAAGAATCACAGTAAGTGTTCAAGGAATATGGTCACATGTTATTATCCCATAGCTCTAATAAGAAGGGGGCTCTGTGGCATCATAAATTCACCCACGTGGAGGAATGTGCCTAATTCCTATCGGAGTTTATCACTTTTCTCCTCAAAAAATTAACTTTGATTCAGGACCTTAGAGTAAACATAAGATAGCAGATGTCACAGCCCCCACTGAAGACAGCAACCCTAACAGATTCAGTCATTCATTCAACAAGTACTTTGAATACTTTTGAGTACCTACTATGCACCAACCACTATACTAGACTCTATGAGTGCATTCTAAACAAGATAAGCAAGGACCCCAACCTCATGAAGGTATCAGCCTAAAATACAAGTAAACACATGAAGAATTACAGATTTTGAAACAGAATCAACAGATGCTGGGATAGAGAACAACACAGGGCAGAGGGAATTCAATCATGGATAGAGTGATCAGGCAAGTCCTCTCTAGAAAGGTGACATTTAAGCTGACTCCTGAAAAAAGAAGCAATTTGCCATGCAAGTTGCAGAGGAAACACCATTGTAGTTAGAGGATACGGCACAGCAAGAATCTGTGAGAGTTAAGTATCTGAAGCGTAATGCAGAAAGGGAAGGAGATACCATTAAAGAAGTGGGCAGAGGTCAGATAATGTGTCTCTGGTGACCATGATAAAGAGTTTGAATTTTACCCTTAAATGTAATAGGAGGACTTTCAGAGAGGAGTGACAGGATGTGATTTATACTGAAAGGGTGCTTCACCATATGCCAACTTCCATGGCATAGGAATGTCCCTGTGTAAACTGGCAAGCTAGGCACCAGTTGCTATAGAACCCGGAGGCTCCTTGTGGCCCGTGTGATTACCATATTTTTTTAAAAGCAACCACACATGCCTAACAGTTTATCCTGTAATAATAGCAGTCATGGGAGTAGCAGCAGCAGCAGCTCACATTTGTTACATGCTTCCTAAATGACAAGTATCATTTTAAAGACTTTACACGTGTTAATTCACCTAATCCTCACAATAATTCAAGGATGTGAGTTCAGTTTGTATTCTTATTTTACAGATGAGGAAACAAGCAACTTGTGCAATCAGTAAATGCTTTTTATTTTTTAAGATTTTATTTATTTATTTGAGAGAGGGTGCGAGCACAAGCAGGGGGAGGGGCAGAGGGAGAGGGAGAGAAGCAGACTCTGTGCTGAACACTGAGCCCAGCACAGGGCTCAGTCTCAGGACCCACAGATCATGACCCGAGCCAAAACCAAGAGTCGGATGCTTAACCAACTGAGCCACCCAGGTGCCCCACCAGTAAATGCTTTCTATTTCAATGGTTTCTGCTCTTCTCTTTATTATTTCCTTACTCCTGATTTCTTAGGGTTTAATTTGCTTTTTTCCCCCCTAGATTTCTGAGATGAATGCTTACAAAATGGATTGTCAACCTTTCTACTTTCCTAATATATCCATTAAAATGATAAATTTTCCTCTAAATGCTTCTTTAGCTGCATCCCATGGGTTTTGTTATAATTTAGCTCAAAATGTTTTCTTGCATCCATTGCAATTTCTTCTTTGATCCAAGGTTTATTTAGAAGTGTGCTGCTTAGGGGTGCCTGGGTGACTCAGGCAGCTAAGCAACTGATTCTTGGTTTCAGCTAGGGTCATATCTCAAGGTCATGAGATCAATTTCCAGGTGGCCTCCTCGCCAGGCTTGGAAGCTGCTTGAGATTCTTTCTCTCCCTCTTCCTCTGCCCCTACCCCCTGCTTGCACACACACTCTGTCTTCTCTCTATATATAAAAAAAACAAAAAATTTTTTAAAAAGTATGCTGGCTAATGTTCAGACATTTGAGGATTTTCTGGTTCTTTTCCTTTTTTTCTTTTTTTTTAATATTTATTTATTCATTTTAGAGAGAGCATGAGCAGGAGGGGAGAGGGAGAGGAAGAATCTCAAGCAGACTCCCTGTTAAGTGGGAAGCCTGAGGTGGGACAGGATCTTATGACCCTGAGATCACGACCTGAGCTGAAACCAAGAGTTGAACACTTAACCAACTGCAATGCTCCTAGTTATTATTATATTATTGAATTCTATTTTAGTTCCACTCTGGTGAAAGAACATTCTGTAGGATGCTTTGAAATTTGATAAAACTTATTTCATGTCCCAGCATAGTCTATTTTTATAAATATTATAAGGACATTTGAAAAGAATGGGCATTCTGCAGTTTTTGTAGGCTGTGTTCTAGGTATGCCATCTAGGTCAAGGTGTTTAATGGTGTTTGTTCAAATCTTCTGTATTCTTACTAGTTTTTGTACATGTGCCAATCAATAACTGCAAGAGGGTATTAATATCTATTTGTCTAATTTTATAATTTTGCTTTCTGTATTTTGAAGTTATATTATGCACAGTTGTTTTCTTCCTATTGAATTGGACCTTTCAGCATTAAGAATTTTCTTTTTTTTTCTAGTAATATTTTTTGCCTTGAAATCTACTTTGATATTACAACCACACTAGCTTGCTTTGGTTAGTGTTCATGTGGTATCTCTTCCATCATTTTACTATCAACCTATCTATGACCTTTTATTTAATGAATGTCTCCTATAAATAGGACACAGTTTGTCTAATCTTACAGTATCTGCCTTCTACTTGGAGTGTTTAGTCTAGTGAATTTACTATCATTACTGATATAAATACTTATGTACTTGATATTTCCCTCGTATTTGTCCCATCTGGTTTTTTGTTCTTTCTTCTGCTTTCTTTTGGATTAATCAAATATTTTATGTTATTCCATCTTTAGCTCTTCTCTTGGCTTTATGTGTGATTATTCAGGAGGTTGCCCTAGAGACTGCAGTATCTCTTCCATTTCCTCCAGTCATAGCCAGAAGCTGAGACAGGGCAGAGCCCTGCATTGTTTCATATTTCTGGTGCATTTCAGGACTAGTGTTTATGTCTTCCAGAATATCATATGGTGTTTTTGTCAAAATATGGCAATTAAATGTATGGCCTTTTTGTCTCTGGGTCTCAATTGTCCAGGCAACTTCGCCTACTGTAAATTTTGATACATCTTAAGAAAATCCTTTCTTGGGGCGCCTGAGTGGCTCAGTGGGTTAAAGCCTCTGCCTTCGGCTCAGGTCATGATCCCAGGGTCCTGGGATCAAGCCCCACATCAGGCTCTCTGCTCATCAGGGAGACTGCTTCCCTCTCTCTCTCTACCTGCCTCTCTGCCTACTTGTGATCTGTCCAATAAATAAATAAAATCTTTAAAAAAGAAAAAAAAAAAAAAAAAGAAAAGAAAATCCTTTCTTGGGCCACCTGGGTGGCCCAGTGGGTTAAAGCCTCTGCCTTTGGCTCAGGTCATGATCCCAGGGTCCTGGGATCGAGCCCCACATAGGGCTTTCTGCTCAGCAGGGAGCCTGCTTCACTTCCTCTCTCTCTGCCTGCCTCTCTGCCTACTTGTTATCTCTGTCTGTCAAATAAATAAATAAAAATCTTTTTTAAAAAATCGTCTCTAAAAAAAAAAAAAAATTCTTTCGTTCCTCTAGTGTAAGATATTGCAGACACTTGTGTTGTCTAGGTCCTCTTGCTTATATTGCAAGGATCATGTGACATTTTCTGACAGAAATACAAGGTTTTTATCACTACTCACCACAAACAGGAAGCCATCCAATGCCTGTAATAAAAGTGGTCCTGGGGCAACTGAGTGGCTCAGTGAGTTAAAGTCTCTGCCTTCAGTTCAGGTCATGATCCCAAGGTCCTGGTATCGAGCCCCACATCAGGCTCTCTGCTCAGTGGGGAGCCTGCTTCCCTTCCTCTCTCTCTTCCTGCCTCTCTGCCTACTTGTGATCTCTGTCTGTCAAATAAATGAATAAAATCTTTTAAAAAAAAAAAGCGATCCTAAGAAATCTTAAACAATAACTCCTGTCCTGCAGAAGATACATGAGTTTCCTAAACATCATCTTCATAATTCATAATTCTTGAATTCATACTTTTACCATTTCCTTAATAATGCACCAACCTTATAACTCATTTTCTCCCTCTTGCTCTTTGTGCTTGTCATATATTTTACTTCTACATGTTAAAACCCAAGAGACATTTTTATTATTTTTTTAAATAATCAGCATTCTTTATATTTACTCATTCTGGTGATCTTCATTCCTTCCTATAATTTTGTGCTTCATCATTGATTATTATTCTTCTTGTATTTCTTATTATGTAGATACAGATGACAAATTCTCTTGTTTGTTTTTCTTTTTGGAAAGTCTATGTTTCACTGCTAGTCTCCAGTATAGGAAAATTACATGGATATTTTAGATTTGGGTCAGACTATAGACAATCAATAAATGTTAGGCTGAAAGATAAGTACTTAATGACTATCTAATGAGGAGCCATTAAATTATAAGTCATACAATTAGCTTTGTGTCATTGTGCTAGACCATTTAAAAGGAAAAGAAACTAGAAATAGGGAAACCTATTAGAAGGCTATTGAAAGATACAGTAAGAACTCAAATGTGGTGGGGAGGTCACAACAGAATTGGAAAGAAGGGAGCAAATTAAAAGATGTTGATGAAAACCAATAGAATGTGATTTAAGAACTATTTGGATATGGACAAGTAAGAGAAAATGGCCACTGAAAACTGGCTTCCAAACTTCAAGACCAATAACTAATTTAACTGTGCTACTATTAACACAAGTGGGAAGTTGAGAGGAAAAGCTGTGATTGGGAAGGAGGGTGAAATATTGTGTATCATGTTTCAGGAGCTTGGATATTTAGGTGGAAATGCCCAGAAGACAACTGGAAGTTTCAGAAAGATATTCTAAAAAAAATAGATCTGAGAGACATTTAGTAGAGGTACTAATTGAAGATATAGCTAAAATTAGTATATAAGAATGGAAGGAAATGGAAAAGAGTGTATAGAGAGATTGTACCCCTCTCTTCTCATTCCAGTTGCCTCTCAACCCCATCAATTCTTTTTCCACAGATTCTTCCCCAATGTACTAACCCATGGTCCCTACCTGCCATTCCAGACAGGAGCTGGCCTAGGAAGGGATAATTGCAAAGGCAACAATTAAGTCTGTGACTAAAAGAAGAAAGTGATGAAAGAACATAAGTGATAGAAGAACATTAACATAGAAAATAGCATGTTCTGTGTCCTCAGGTCCACCTAACTGAGGTGGTTGTATCTAGGTTAGAATATATATATAATGCAATGTTCATAATTTAAGTAAGAGATTGTCCATATATTTCAAATAATTTTATCTAATTATACATGCATCTTAGAAGTAAAAGCTGTTTTGTGATTCATACTTTTTTATCTTTTTGAAGGCTTATACATTCAAAACACATTACATTTTCAATTAGAAAAATACACACTTTTTTTCTTTTGCTCGCTTCCCTTCCCACTCTGAACTACCCTTCCAAAAATTTTTTTACTATATTAGACATAATGGTCTGGTGTGTGTCATTGTCTGAAAACCAGGGTACCCAGCAGGGAATTCCGCAATGAGAATAACAGTTATGCTTAACACAGTCCAGAAACAGAATGATCAGAAAAGTGGATAAAACATTTCAGGGCTAGGGAGAACCTGAGTGCTGTTAAGCGATAAAATAATATTTTAGTTAATTATCTTAACTTTTCTCATCTCTGAAGAATAGGTTCATGTATAATGTTAATATCATAGCAGAAGAATTTCTAGATATAATCTGCTTTTAAGCGACTGAATATCTTAAGTCATCTAGGAAGTTGCTTAAGCTCCTGAACATCTCCACAAATTCCTTTGACAATCTATTCATATGTTCTGCGGTTATGATAGTGTGGAATTTCATATTATGTATTTGTTTATAAAATAGATTCTGTAAGGATAGAGAGAGGAAAGACCCATTTAAGTCCTAGTGGTCATTTTGCTGAGAAGGCAAAATACTAAATAGTATCATGTACTCCTAAATTCTGAGAAAGCTTGGTTTAGAAGTATGACAGAAATTTCTTCTTACAGGATTCTACCTGGACAACACCTAAAGGTGTCCAAACTACTAAAAAAGAGTAAAATCTAAAAATGAAGTCTTTTGGGGATCTCCAATTAATACTAATTATCCAGCTATTGAAGAGCAGGCCATTTGCTTTTTACTAAACAAAAGTAGTTCTATGAACAGACCTACTTCCAAAGGGTAAATATACATGATCAAGTGAAATGCATAAGCTGCCTATCCATTTCTTTCGGTGGTGAAATAAAAAAACAAATTGTAAGAATGTAAAGAATTTGATAACCAAATTTCCCTTCCTATAAAGTCAAACAATAACCCTTACCATGAGAGTAAATATATGAGCCCTCACTTGAAAACTTAAGAATAGAATTTGCAAAAATGTGCATCCAAAGTGGCATACTATATAGTGGGTATGTTTGCTCTTCCTTGGGAACTAAAATTTGAGGGGCACCTAGGTGGCTCAGTTGGTTGAACACCTGACCCTTGATTTCAGCTTAGGTCATGATCTTGGGGTTGTGGGATCAAGCCCCATTTCTGGTTCTGTGCTGGGTGTGGAGCCTGCTTGAGATTCTCTCTGCCCATCTCCACCCCTCTAGAAAAATAAATAAATAAAATTAAAACAAAAATAGAAGTTGAGCTCTGCTGTTGGCAAAGCTTAACAGCTACCCAGCATTAAATAATGAAGCCACATTTCAACATCATTTATAATTTAGGGCTGGAAATGTTACCTCTATTCATAAGTTGCAATTAACTGGCTGTATCATAATAGTTGAATAAGAGCAAAACCATTTGACTGTTACCCTTTCATTATTAATTAAAGATTAAGATTACTTATCATACATCATTTTGTGTTCTCCAACAGTCCTGATGAAATCACCATTGCTTTTATGCAAGATATTAAGTAGATGACTGGTCCTTGGAAGGCTTTCTAAATAACTGACATGTGGTTTTCTGGAGATTTACCCTCTAAAAATCTGATAATGAATCATGCCCATACAAGCATTTGCCTTTTTTTTTTAAATGGGCATTAATTAAAATGTTTATCAATACTAACAATTCCTTTTTTCTCCTTTCTTAATATTACTGTTGATTACAGACTGGGAATGCCATGGGTTCCATATGGTTTACAGAGTATACATTAACACATCAAATTAAAACGATTTCAATAACTTAGGTAACCATCTGGGAAATGGCAGGAAGATCTTCAGCTGTTAAAATTGGTGGTATATTTCCCATTTGTATTTTCATAGCAAACATCTAGATCTTTTATAATTTTTACATTAGCAAGTTGGAGGACATAGAAGTACTCTTCCAAGTGTCTCCACATATCATTTTCATTCTCATAGTTTTCAGAGGGCCAGTTCTAAAGCTTTCTCTCCAAACTGTTGAGAGATTGGCTTATTTTCAATCCAAGAATGCACCATGATAGGAGTTACATGAAACTGCCTTATCTAACATTCCTAATAATATACCACAAACTATTTAGCTAAGATTCGTTGACTTGTTCCCCTGACAAATCAACACAGCTAAAGCTCAAGTCACCAAAACAGTACCAGACATTTGATTCAGAGCAGGACTCAACACTCCCAGGTGTAATGTATGACCAGACCACTCTACTGTATTTAATACAGTCATGATTAACCTCATTTGTGGCTGCCAATCTAGAAGTGGCAGGCAGAAGCCTGTGAAGGATCTTAAGTGAACTCTCAACCACATTCCCCATAAGTCTGCTTTTATTTAGATAGTGGTGCCGATGGACATATCACAAAATGTGCTCGCGATATGAAAGTCTGCCAAAAGGAACAAGCCAAGTCCTAACTTTGGTTTAGAGTCAAAGGTGGGAATGTGGATATGATCCAGAGCAATGCAGCACTGAGCAGACTGAGTGGAGAGACATTTAATGATTCATCTAACCAGTTGGCTCTCAGGAGAGTTCTAAAGGCACTGTCCTTTGGCACACTTGAACAGGTTTCTATTTTCCCTTAGCACTGCAGGCATTGAGACAAAAAATGTGGAGCAGGGAGTGGGCTAGTAAGACAAGTGGATAATTGTGGTTTTACTTGGGCACTACCTTATTCTGTTTCCCTGAGGTTAGAGAAACTGTTTCCTTGGACTACTTAAACTCATCTCTTTAAATTATATCAAGGATAAGATATTGCATTCTTTTGGAGTCGAGTAAAGTTCCTTTAAACAAATCTACATGTCAGAACTTTCTAAAGTTCTATTCCAGGGTTTCAATTCTAAAATTGAGTAACATTCCTTTATATGAAAATGCTTTTTAATAAATTACCTCCCAATCAAAGTATTTGCATTTTTTTCCTGAGACCCTTATCACCAGTGGAAACAAGGAATGACTTGAAAGCTCCCCCACCAAAAATGTCAAATAACCCCTTCCAAGCCACCCAAATAAACATACAACCCTAAATAAAATCACTGGGTGGTTACTCATATACTACAAGAAATTCCTCTGTTCCCCTCTCCTGACAGCCACCCCAAACCTGTCCTATAAGGAAATTCTGAGACTATAATGTCTCCTTTCTTCTTCTTTCTCTTCTCTCTCCATCTCTGTCTTTCTTAACATTATCATTCCAAGTAGAAAACTGTACCAATTTTCCTTCAAAGTCTCTGCTGTAAAGAGGTAGGCATTAGAAGAGAAAGAAAATTTTCGTTTAATTTGTTTAGTGGCCGTATCCCTCAACATCTGCTTTCCTTCCTCTTTCATTCTTAGGATGTGATACAGTACATTACAAAGGTTTAATGCAATATTTCCATTTCTATTAAAATAAAATGTTACATAGTGACTCAGGTTGCAATTAGTAGAGAACAAAAATACACTTAACAGGTTGGGCCACCATGATTGGACCAACCCTCAGTCTTTCAAAGCTGAGACTGTAGTTACCATAGTAACATACATCTGGATATAATACATATGTTGTCTCCCATTGGGATCTTTGCCTGGTCTCAGTCTCCCAGAAGAATAAAGCTCCTCTGTGTTCCTATAGGACTTCATTTGTGCTACTAATATAGCAATTAATATATTAGTTAATTGTTAATATGCCATGTCTCTCCCTAGATCATGAGCTGAGGGCAAAACCATAACATATTTGTAATTATCTGATTACCTCTTCACACAAAGCTTAGCACATAGAAGAAGTTATCAAAAATGTGTGTTGAATGATTAAATGTCATAAATTAAGACAACCTCTTCTAGAAGCAACCTCCACACCAAATTTGACAATCATGGCAATTGGCTGTCTTTTGAAAGAAGAGTACGTGGTATGGAGGTCTGATTTAGCTGAAAAGAAAATTGAGATAATGTGAAATCAAAAGGGAAGAAAATGGGAAAAATAAATCCAATTTTTTCCTAAAACATCAGCTCTATGACCAAATGAAACTCATGTTTAAGTATACACTGTACGTTTAAAAGTACCCATAATATGGGACGCCTGGGTGGCTCAGTTGGTTAAGTGGCTGCCTTCGGCTCAGGTCATGATCCCAACATCCTGGGATCGAGTCCCACATCGGGCTCCTTGCTCCGCAGGGAGCCTGCTTCTCCCTCTGCCTCTGCCTGCCACTCTGTCTGCCTGTGCTCGCTCTCTCTCTCTCCCTCTCTCTCTCTGACAAATAAATAATTTTTTTTTAAAAAGTACCCATAATAAATGTGATAACTCTGAAAGTGCTAGCCTTCCAAGGCTTGAGCCTAGAGAAGTGGACAAAGCTATTAACTTAGGTACAATGAACTAGAGGAATCCATGATAGTCTGTCTGTTATCTTGGTTTCAGATGTCAATGGGCCTAATGAGCACAATGAAGATCCACTGAGAGGAAATGAGAACCTAGTAGACTTCTCAAGGTAAGTCAGTCTCCTGGGTGAAAGGTACCTGCTCCTACTTCACTCTCTTTCTCCAGCCTCCAGCCTTTGAATCCAAATGACCATTCACAAGAGCAACAGTGATTTCATCACAGGAAACAAACAAGGTGCCACCTATCACTGGAGCCACAAGGCATCAGAATCATCTCATTCAGGTGAGTACTTAAAAAGGACCTGGATAAAGGGGTATTCTAAGTTACCTAAATCGAAGAAATAGCACCAACTGAAACAACCAGGTCTGGACTTCTAAACATGTAGTACCCAAACAATTCATAACCTTTTTATCTGTAAACTCTGGTGCTTTTATTAAGGAATTGTGTGTCTCAGTTCAGGCTGCTGTGACAAAATACCATAGACTAGGTGGCTTAAACAGTAAATACTTATTTCTCACAGTTCGAGAAGCTGAGATCAAGGTGCCAACAGATTTGGTATCTGGTGATTCCCCTCTCCCTGTTTTGCAGATGGCTGTCTTCTTGCTGCTTCTTCTTCTTCCACCATGTGAAAAGAGATCATCTCTCTCCTGTCTCTCTTATAAAGACCATTCATGAGACCTCTATCTGAAATACCTATCAAAGCCTCACCTCTAAATACCATCACATTGAGGATTAGGGCTTCACCATTTGAAGGGGGGGACACAAATATGCAGTCCATAGCAGTGTGTGACTAGGATTTTCCATACTTAAGGAGAGAATGGCTTTAGAAAGGTCTCTAGTGGTCAGAATTGGTCTTTCAGGATCTGAAAATCAGTTCCCTGGAAGAGAAAACCTAAGTCCTACTTTTGAAGCGGGGGGTTTAGAATATACCCCTCCCCTTGGTTCCTTTCCAGGAGATCTCATCTCAGTTAATCTAATGAGCTTGATGCTCTCACTTTGGCTTCTTTCTCTATCCTTCAACATTTGAATCCTGATGAGCATTTCACAAAACCAACAAAATGATAGACAGTTTGCTTACAGTGGACACGTCTTATCAAACATGATTCTTGTCTCTCTAGAACAAGGCAGAAAACAGAGATCTCAGTGTTTTCAATCTTTTGCTCCCATGCATTCAATGAATTCTCAAGAAGCAATCCAATGAGTAGAGTTTGGAGGCAATAGCCAGATATAATGCTCATCAGGAGTAACACCTATATTCCCTGGCAAACTAAAATCTTTAAACTACTAATACAATAGTTAACAGTTAAGAAATAATTTTCTTAAAAAAAAAAACTATTAGATGCAAAGCATATGCAAGCTTGAGCACATTTTCCTTTAACCCTTCAACAGAAATAAATTTATTGAAAAAACAACTTTAAAAAGTTTATGTAGAGTCAGAGATAACTAAACTCCACGCTTGAGAATTACCCTTAGTTGCAAAATCACTGTAGGGATTTGAGAAACTAAACAAGTTTATTTTGTGTCTTTTAATGCCAGCAAACTAAACATGAACACTAAAGTGTGAAAGAAAATTCTTAAGCTGATTTCAAATCACAGGCATATGTTTGGCTGGAAAAACATATTGAGGAACAAACACTTCAAAGACAAATCCTTTAGAAATGGAATCACTGGCACCAGACCCACTGCCTATTAAATTGTTTGACCAAAAAGACTGCTTCAAGAATCCTCAGCTCTTTACCCCTATAACCAGAGCTGGAATATTTGAACGCAGTCCTGAAACCATAACTTGTGACACAATCCGTTTTCCATAACTCTGGCCAAACAGTCTAACTCTCTAAGGAACCAAGAATGAAGCAACCTCTTGCTCTTGATGTACCCCCCAAGCAAAAAGGACTTCTCATTGGTGGTTGTGATACAAATAGAAGGTAAAACTACTCCACAGATGCAACACTACTTTTGATAATGTTATAATATTATCATATAACATTATCACTTTTGAGTTACTATTTTCTTGTAGGCTCATTTCCAGTTCATCTTTCAGATTAGTATGTATTTGTATTTGTGTGTGTGTGTGTGTGTGTGTGTGTACACGTATACTCACATATGTTTAACAAAAGAACTTCAATTCAGGACTTAAAGTCAATAACAATTTTTAAACCACTTGATGGAAACTTTGGGAGAACTTCTGTCCTTGATTTCTTTTGTCTTACAAATCAAGTGTATGTTTAACCCTCTGTGTTTACTGAATAAGAAGGCATATAATACAGAATGAGAATCAATTCTCTTGTAAAAATATTTTTAGGATTTTTCACTTATCAAATTACAAATAAGCCATCCAAACAAACACTCTTGGTTGGAATATAAATGATACATGTGAACATGAATTATATATAGAAAAGCCATTACATACATATATGCATATTTCTAAGTATTTATGTTCCTCATAAGAAGACTATAAGAGTGGACAAGTCCCAAATCTCTTGGTGCCAGCATTATAGAAATCATTTAGTAATAAATAAATGATTTTCAGAAGTTGTTCAGAGCCAATTCTTTTCAAAGTGTTTTATATGTATTAAATTCACCTTTTATTCAGTTATAATTTTGGAAATTTATACCCACATATCCACATCTCTGTAATGCTAATTAGTTTCACTATTATTTTCTGCACAAAAGCACATGGCATTTTCTCTGTTTCATTCTCCACCAGATTGTGAGAGCCAGTTTTCTCCTTCTGAAGCTCACTTGAGTATTCATTCACCCAGGCTGCTATGTTTTCTGCCCTGCTCTCTGGCAGGCCTCAGGCCTGAAGAATTTCAAGGTATCAAAAACTTCAGCAGAGACCCTCTAGGAGCCAAATAGCCTCACCCCTAGTGCTCAGAAGCTACAAATGCCTTAGGTACCAAAAGCAGTGGGGAAAAGGGGGATCCCAGCAGCAGTTGCATTGCATGCTAAAAGAGAAAAGCTACTTCAAAAAGAGGCAACTATTTACACAAAAGCACTGCAAGAGTCCCCACTACCACCATCATCACCTTCCAAAAACTGTCTCTTGATACTTGCGAATTACTCAGAAATGCAATCCACTGTGCTGGAATTCGTCATCCTGTTCCCTGATTAGATAACTGGAAAAGGGATATCATGACAGAAGCTCTTTCTGAACCCAGCTAGATAACATGGAGAGGTGGTTCTACTTTTGCCAAGAGAAATGAAAAGCAAGGGGAGAAAGTGGATTTTATAAAACATTCCCAGCCCAGGCTTGCTCTGATTCCTCATTCTCAAGACTGGACTACCCTGCAGTGCAAAGTGATATAAACTTAACCCATCCTCATTACACCCCTAGGTCATCACCCCTAGGTCACCATCAGTTCCATGTCTCTGCAATTAGTTGTAAAAATGTAAGCCTCTTTGACCTTTAGTTTTCAGGATTTTTGAAACTATAAAGAAACATAGTCTCAAAAGAATAAGATAAAGACCAAATGGCAAAAGAAATGAGTTGTCTGGCAGACTTTTTCTTCAGATTAACATTCATATCTTTTATCCTCATTTGGTAAACCTCAGAGAAGATCTCACATGCCCCCACTTCCTTGCCCTTCTCCCTCCATCACCCTAACCCACCCCTAAGTTGGAATGAAATGCAGCCTTTTTTTATGTTTCCATAACAAATAGTTATCACATCACTTACATCATAATTGCATATATGTCTGGTTTCCCCACTGGAGAGCAAGTTGGTTGAGATCAGAGAATAGGTTTTATTCTTTTTTCTCTCCAGTGTGCCTTGAAATAAATCTTGTTGAATTAATCAAATTGAAGATAATAAAAATACTAAAAATAGTTGAATCCTTACTGCCTGTATAGGATATTTATGAATAGTCTTTGAAGTTGAAAAATGTCCATATGTGAAGTCCATAGCAAAAATTGTGAGAGAGTGACAGATAAACCTGGGGTATGACAGATTAGGAATTGCTTTAAAAAAAAAAAAAAAAAGGACATAGTATCATATCCAGACGCCAAAATAAGCCACCTATTATTCATGTAAATGAGGACCTATTAAAACAGGATTGCACAGGGCCTATCTGAAGTAAATGAGCGCAACTATAACGAAGGAGTTTAAAGTAGTAGTTAAGAATGTGGACTCTAAAATTGAGGAGTCTCCCAATGGCCAATTTGAAGAACATTTGAGCAACAAAATAAATAATTATAGTAATAGATTATAACTCATAGAATAAGAATTCATGCAGTCTCTATTGATATAAACAATGACATCTTTCCCTTGCTATAGAATTCCATTAGTAACTGTAGAAGAAATAGTAGAAATAGAAAATCACCATAAAGCAAACACCTACTCTTACAACTATCTCAGCAAGTATAATTAATAGATGCTAAAATTTATAATGAAAAACAGAAAATTTATTGCCTCAAAATGTCATTTGACGGCAAATGAATGAGACTTGAGCAAATAAAACTCTACATCCAGTAAGTGGTGTTGAGGGACTGTATATATTTACTCTTGTTCAGTATACTTTTTGAATTACATTTTCAAATGTCAAAGCCAAAAGTGGTATACTTACAGTGGAAAAACCTGGCAGATATCACCTAAACCAAATACTAAAACTTAACATCACCAGTGATGGAAAAATCCAAATCAAGTGCCTCTAATGTGATGCACTGAAATTATAACAACACTTCTAAGGTATTTTAGCAAAAAATGCAAAACCTGAATTTAATCATGAGGAAATATCCAATAAAACCAAATTGAAGGACATTTAATAAAATAATTGGCCAATACTTTTATGTATTTATTCATTTATTTATTTAAGATTTTATTTTTTTATTTGACAGAGAGAGACAGTGAAAGAGGGAACACAAGCAGGGGGAGGGGGAGAGGGAGAAGCAGGCTTCCAGCGGAGCAGGGAGCCCGATGTGAGGCATCCCAGTACTCCAGGATCATGACCTGAGCCAAAGGCAGACGCTTAATGACTGAGCCACCCAGGCATCCCTTGGCCAATACTTTTAAAAAGTCATGACCAGGGGCTCCTGGGTGGCTCAGATGGTTAAGCGTCTGCCTTCGGCTCAGGTCATGATCCTGGGGTCCTGGGCTCGAGCCCCGCATCGGGCTTCCCTGCTCAGTTGGAAGCCTGCTTCTCCCTCTCCCTCTCCTGATGCTTGTGTTCCCTCTCTCACTGTCTCTCTCTTTCTCTCTGTCATATAAATAAATAAAGTCTTTAAAAAAAAAAAAAAAGTCACGACCAGGTACCTGGGTGGCTCAGTCAGTTAAGCATCTGCCTTCGGCTCAGGTCATGATCCCAGGGTTCGGGAATCTAGTGCCACATTGGGCTCCCTGCTCAGAGGGGAGCTTACTTCTCCCTCTGCCTGCCTCTCCCCCGTTTATGCACTCTCTCTCACTCTCTCTCTCTAAAATAAATAAAATCTTTTTTAAAAAATAAAAAGTCATGATCATGAAAGACCAAAAAAATTAAAAGATGAGGAACTTCTTAGAATGGAAGAAGCTAGGTAGACCCTATAGCTAAATGCTTCTATGAGTTTGACCAGGTCAGATTCCTCACATAAGTGGTATCTTGTAGTTTTGATCCTTCTGTGTCTGGCCCACTATTCACTTTACCATAATATCCTCCAGGTTCCTGTATGTTGTTGTAAATGACAGGATTTCCTCCTTTCTCATGGCTTTCTCCACACCCTTGCAAATACTTGTTATCTCTTGTCTTTTTGATAAAGCCATTCTACCAAGTATGAGGTGCTATTTCATTGTGGCTTTGATTTGCATTTCCTTAAAGATTAGTGTTTTCCATATGCCTGTTGGCCATTTGTATATCTTCCTTAGCAAAATGTCCACTCAGTTCCTATGCCCAATTTTTAAAAAATTTTTTAAAGATTTATTTTTTTTTATTAGAGAGAGCATGCATACATGTCCACACAAACAGGGAGGGGGCAGGGGACGAAAGAAAGGGGAACCCTGACATAGGGCTCCATCCCAGGACCCTGAGATCATGACCTGAGTCAAAACCAAGAAACAGACACTTAACCGACTGAGCCACCCAGGTACCCCTGTGCCCAATTTTTAGTTCAGTTGGGTTTTTTTGCTATTAGGTTGTATGAGTTTCTTGTATTTTTTGGATATTAACACCTTAACAGGTGGTTTGCAAATATTTTATCCCATTTGAAAGTTTACCTTTGCATTTTGTTGGTTTCCTTTTCTGTGAAAAGCTTTTTAGTTTGACATAGTCCCATTTATCTATTTTTGCTTTTGTTGCCTATACTTTTGGTGTCATATCCAAGAAATCATTGCCAAGACCAATGTCAAGAAATGTTTCCCCTATCTTTCTTCTAGGAGTTTTATGGTTTTCGATCTTACATTGAAATCTTTCATCCATTTCAATTTTTGTGTATTGTGCAAAATAAGGATCCAATTTCATTCTTTTGCATGTGAATTATCATTTTTCCTAACACCATTTATTGTGTTTCCCTTTGTGTATTCTTGCACCCTTGTCTAAGATCAATTGACCATATATACATGGATTTACTTCTGGGCTGTCTATTCCTAGTGACTTCATACTTTCACAAAGTACAGCCTCTCCCCCAAAGATACTCAACTTAAATATGTTAAAATCAAAAAACAGTTTCCAAAGGATTCTAAAATATTTTAATAGATGAACTGTTGAAGCAAGTATATAGCTTCTCAAGAAAAACATTTTGAAAAAGCAACCAGATTTTAGATCTATAGATTCTAAATTCTTCTTAAAAAGTCAGCTTACATGCTAGATACCTTTTACCTTTTTATAACAAGCAAAGCTCATGAACTGCAATTTCTGCCTTTTTGTAATGTAATTGCTGCTTTTATTTGATTTGAATATACATAAAACCTACTGTTAAACCTTTTTAAAGCAAATATTTCTTTTTGCATTTAAATATATTCAAATTGGTTTTTTGTTTTGTATTGTTTTCGGTTTTTTAGGATGGAGGTTGGTTTTGTTTTTCTTTTGTTTTGCCTCTCAGAAGTGTGCAGTATCTCTTGGGCTCATTGACAGGACTCAGATTTCACAAAACCTGAGCTGGAAATTACAGTCCTGAACTAAGACTTCAGCAACACAAGATTATAGAAGGTCTGGTATTATTTCAAGTCAGGATTTTCTTCCGTATCCAGTTTCACCCAAAGTCGAGCACTAGTCAGCCTGCACCTTTCATATAAAAGAAAGGAGATTTGATTAATATGATTTCTTTGTAGAAAAATCTAAGAAGATTAAGGCACAATGATACAGGGAAAGCATGCCCCTTCTCAACATGACATTCTTCAGCACTATATAGAGGTCTGAAGATCTTTCTAGTCATTAGATTGTTCACACTAGCTGCATCTGAAAGAGGGGGGAAAAAAATCTATCATCAAGGAAAACTTTCATTTTTTTCACGTTTTAGTTCCCATCTCACCAACAGGTCAACAAATCTGGAGGTTGATATCGATTTCACTCTATAGGCAGGAAAGGGCATCTTTCAAGCATGTGTTTGCAGATTGTTTCCCCATCTCCCCCACCCCTCTTTTTGGGACTGTGTTTTGTGATGGTCTCCAGGGAAAAAATTAGAAACTTCTAGATGACTCCTGTACTCAGTGAAGCACAATGCAAAATAAATCTATTTGAGGTGATTTCCATTAACTATTTTCCATCTGTACATTCTGAAAATCTAATACTAACCAGGAGGTATGCTTTTCTGATATGAGGAAATGAATTCAAAGCTGGTAAAAAAAAAAAAAAAGTATATATCAAATGTCATGTGCCTCTTCTCCTTTTACTTTTTATGTTTGTGTGAAAAATATATATGTATGTTAAGAAAAAAAGAATAAACTTAAAACACATTTGCCTAAACCCTCTCAGCTTCCAGAATATGGATATTATATTCCCACAGCTTTGCTCAAATGTAGACCATTTGAGAATGTGAAAATGAAGGAGTAAATTACTTTCAATACACCATTTCCAAGGTTGTTTTCTCCTTAGACTATCACATGTCAATTTGATGGATATGAATCTGAAGATTCAGTTACATTAGAAAGGGCTACAGGATCAGAATGCACTGTGCAGCCATCTTTGTATATCTCAGCAGCTCAGCTAAGACACCTCAGTGCTCACAACTTACAGAACCCCTACTGTACCAGTCAGGAGCTGTTTGATCCATGTTTCTCAGAAATCTGACAACCCACACAAGGCTATGTAAACAGACACCAAAAACTACCTTAGTTACTGGGGGAAGGGAGCAAAGCTGATCAGCCTGGAGTATCTAACATCCATACGCTCATATATGCTCATATACAATTTATACTTTATATGATGGCATGAACAGTTAACTCCTGACTTTGAAAACAAAGTAAGTTTTTGCCTATCTTCATAATCTTTACAGCAAAGTAGGACCTAATACTAATAATGTTAGTTGAATAGTCAGTTACATTAAGAACTACTAGTTTCTCGGCCTTTTGGCTAAGAACAAGTGAAGAACTACTAATTTTGATACTAAATCCTAGTATGACGAATATAGAAAAAACCTGTAACTCGTCATAGAGTAATGTAGTTATTTGAATATAAGGGAACCACTAAAACTCAGTATCTGTTCTTAAGCAAAACCCTAAGTGTTTATTCTTAACATCACAAAGATGTATAAAACCAAGAGTTCGCATACCTCACAGAGAAACAATAACAAGTCAAGGATGCCACTACAATCTATTCCTAGTAGATTAAATCATAGAAATTGTCACCTTTGAAGGTGGTCAGAAGTGATCAAATATCAACAGTTTCATGCTATGCTATAATACAGATTAGATCTAAAACCCGTCCACTTCTCATTTCCATCACCACCCTGGCTGAAGTCATCATCTTTCAACTGGAAAATTCTAGGAACCTCCTAATGGTCCCCCTGCTTCCACCTTCCTCTATAATTGATTCCCTCTTCTGCAGCCAGAGTGATCTTTTTTTTTAACACTTTTAAGCTTAGCATACACACATAAAAGTACACAAATCATGAATATACAATTCGATGAATTTTCACAAACTGAACAGATTCATGTAACAGTGCTCAAATCAAGAAATAGAATAATCACATAGATGAACTCATACAATGCATCGTTTCTTACATTTGGCTTCCCCCCCTCAATCTTATATTTGAGCTGACCTGTTGTTTCATGCTGTTGTGGGAAGCAATAAATTTGTTCATTCTCCTTGTTATTTAACATTCCAGTATGGAATATCACAACTTATTTTTCTATTCCACTGTTGATGAATCAGAGTGATCTTTTTAAAGAGTGATGACTTTTTTTTTTAAGATTTTATTTATTTATTTGACAGACAGAGATCACAAGTAGGCAGAGAGGCAGGCAGAGAGAGAGAGGAGGAAGCAAGCTCCCTGCTGAGCAGAGAGCCCGATGCGGGGCTCCTGGGATCACGACCTGAGACGAAGGCAGAGGGTTTAACCCACTGAGCCACCCAGGCGCCCAAGAGTGATGACTTTTTAAAAAACTAAATAAGATCAGGTAATTTCCCTAAATAACACTTCACTTGCTTTCCATTGTATCCAAAAGTCCTTACTGTGACTCTAGCATACTCTCTCATTAACTTTACCACACCCACAGCACCCTTTCCCCAGCCCCCTTGCTCTGCCGCAGAGTCCTTGTTTCTATTTCTTCTCTCCATTACATGTGAAACTCTTTCCCAACAGAGAGCCTTCACTCAGGCTAGTCACTTTCCCGAATATTCTTCCTGGACATTACCATACTATCTTCTACCGACCCAAATCAAGGCCACATTTACAAGGCTGGCTCTGACTCCATCCTTCAGCTTAAACCAAGATCATGTTCTCGGACATGCCGTTCTTAACCCTCTCCTTTGGAACATCCCTTTACCTTGTTTCATACCACCCTACATGTTTCACTTTGACTTTTTACCTTATTTCATCTTGACTTTTCACTTTGGCTCTAAGAGGAAAATATGAGGGATAAAATGCCTACATTGTTGATAGCAGAAAGAAATACAATATGGTTATTTTTAAAGCAGAGCTCCACCAAGGGCAGGGGGACGGATTTGGTAGGTACGGGGAGATTTAATATCTAGGTTACAGCCAAACCTCAACTCATGAAATCATTCAATCGATTTAATAGAAACATCCTTCTAGCTGGTTATACAGTACAGAGTTGTTGTTTGTTAATGGTTAACACTTTTTCACTTTCAGTCTGTTGCTGTGGGATCATAATCAGTCAGTATGATAAAGGGATCCAAGTGGAGAAATGTTGAGACCAAAGACCTATTACTGCACTCTCTGAATTCCTAACTAGACTTCTAAGGTGCCCTGCAACACACCTTGTGGGAGTGTTCCCTGCAGGCCAAGTGGCACCAACTTCCCACAAAACTATAAACAAAGAGTTCCAAGAACAAAATCACTTCATCTGAACAAAGGAAGGTTTTGTATGGAAAGCATTTACAGTGTTTTCTATGAAGGTACAAAAAGTTTCTGTGGAGAAAGAGGAAACAAAATTTTTACTTGTTTTTTCAAAATGAAACCAGAATTTTCTATCAAGCAACTATAGAAAGTAAACTGGCAGATTTATGTAATTTGCAAGTCCTGGGCATTTCTAATTAAGTAAAAAAAAAAAAAAAAAGTATGCTTAAAAAAAAAAAAGCAATGTATTTTTAAAGGGTAATAGGGAAATTAAATGTGTACAGTTGGGTTTAACTTCTCCATGAAAATAAGCTTCTTATTCTGGTAAGAAATGGGTCATAGCAATAAAAGTGTGCTGTAAATTCAACTTGACAAATGAGAAAATGAATTCCTGAGGGTAAGGCCTATTAAAGGAATATTTTAATTTAATCATGCAATGAATATTTTTGAGAAGCTTCTATATATGCAAGAAACTGCCTTACATATTTTATTGAGGTAAAACATAGTATTAGTTAATATAGTAATAGTGTCTTCTATTACTAAGTTCTTGGCCATAATATAAAAAGATGAAATATAAGGGGAAAAATGTTAAATTCCTAGATGAAGATGCCAGCTTCTAATATTTGCTTATAAACTTCAAAATTCAATAACATGTTACACCCACAACTCAAGGACATGTGCAGAGCATTAGTCATTTCAGTGAACAGAGAAACAGCCTGCTTCTTTGTCATAAAATGTGATATGATGCCACCTTATGGTTGAAAATTAAATATGATGATCAACAATCATTTTCAGATATACCTTCTAGATGGGGGATGGGAGAATGGTGAGTACCACTAAATCTGTAAAATTCACAAATCTAAATACATAGAACCAATTTGATCCAACAATAAAGTATAAAATGGTTACTATGGAAGTGTTCAGTACCTGGCACACAGGAAGAGTTCATTTTGTCAAGCTGTGTGCTCATGTGCTGCCCCTTCCAGTTATTTTCACAGCAAATGTCAGTTGGGCTTTCCTAGGCCCCAATAGTTGTTCTTTACTTCCAAGTTCAAAGAACAACAAAATATGAAGTGAAACCAAGTGAAAATTTTTGTTATTAACCTCATTTAGTTTACTGGATATGAGGTTGAATGATTGCCGTTTTTTGGATCAAAATGGTCAGATATTGAAAATGTCATATGGTTCCTTCCATAGTAACTTTAAATATTAACATAAATTCAACAAACTTGGATAATAAAGAAACGTAACTGTAGGATTAGTCCAATATTGTGTCTGTCACTCTTCACTAAATGACTAGAGAAACCTGGCCTGGTCCTTCCCAGGTGCTCTTCATCAATGGCTCTGCTCAGTGGTATAACTGATCTTCTCACTGGGTCCCATGTACTTTCATATCCTTGGCACTGATCTACAATTTCTGGTGAGCACTGAAGAAATTTCTCGCTCAGTCTGCAATTGCTCAAAGTTCTAAGTTTAAAGTTGAACATCATTATCAACCAAATTTTTGCAGTCCTCAGTTAATACTGTTTCTATTTACTAGAGAACGAACCCAAGAATTTTGCAGATCTCCTTCTGTACTTATTCTATAAAATATCATGAAAACTCCAAAATTCCTTGTCATCTCACTATTGCTCAGTATAAAGCCTCAGTGGTTCCTTGAAAGGAAAAATACCTTCCAACCTGAGAGCTATCTGAAAAGGCTCTCCTTTCTTCCAAAGTTATTTCTCTTGTCACACTATCAAATATTCTTCTTCCTTCCTCTTTCTCCAGCAATGACTTTATGATCAAAATGTCCAGTGTTTAACTATTGAATATTTATGTAGGTTATTCTATCTTAGCATTAGATTTTAGAAAAATACTACAGGAAGTGAGAGAAACAAACCCACTTATAAACAAGACTCTATTTAAGAGGTGCACATGCATATAAAATTACTAGAAGACTGAAGAAATCAAATGTAAAATGTTATTATTGGGGTGCCTGGGTGGCTCAGTGGGTTAAAGCCTCTGCCTTCGGCTCAGGTCATGATCTCAAGGTCCTGGGATCGAGCCCTACATGGGGCTCTCTGCTCAGCAGGGAGCCTGCTTCCTCCTCTCTCTCTGCCTGCTTCTCTGCCTGCTTGTGATCTCCATCTGTCAAATAAATAAATAAAATCTTTTAAATAAATAATAAAATGTTATTATTATGGGAAACTGGATAAAGATTATATGGAAACTCTCTGTATTATCTTTATAGCTTTTCTGTACATTTAAAGTTATTCCCAAACAAAAAGTTCGTTTAAAAACAAAACAAAATAGGTGTGTCTGGCTGGTTCAGTCGGTAGAGCATGCAACTCTTGATATTGGGGTTGTAAGTTCAAACCCCACATAGGGTATAGAGATTACTTAAAAATAAAATTTTTCCAAGTTTTTATTTAAATTTCAGTATTTAACATACAATGTAATATTAGTTTCAGTTCTAGAATTTAATAATTCATCACTTACATACAACAGCCAGTGCTAATCATCATAAGTGCCCTCCTTAATCCCATCACCCATTTAACCCAACTCCCTGCCCACCTCCCCAAATACAAATTATGAAAAAAAAAAAAAAAATCCAACCACGGGGCACCTGGATGGCACAGTCAGTTGTGCCTGACTCTTGGTTTCAGCTCACATCGTGACCTCCGGGTCATAAGATCAAGGCCCGTCTGGCTCCGTGCTCAGCACAGTCTTCTTAAGTTTCTCTCTCCCTCTGCCCCTTCCCCTCCACGTGCACCCATTCTTTCTCTGTCTCTCTCTCAAATAAATATATAAATCTAAAAAAAAAAGAAAAAGAAAAACCACACACACAGTTCAGGAAATCAGAACCAAAGTCAGAGCTAATTTGTCTTCTCTCCAACAGCTTTACCAGACTGAGGGCTCTTTTCCTTTTGTACATTTATTTATGTATTCTATATAGACAAGTTCCCTTACCTTGGGAGGAGATTAGAGCTACCATCTTACTCCTGAGGAGAAAGACTCACATGATGGCTCCTGGTTTGAAGTTTCCTGTTCAAATGCTAACATAGATAGAGACATGATTGCCCTGTGAGCTTAGGCAGGTCACTTCCCTCTCTGTGCTTTGCTACATCCTGTGCCTAAAGGGACAGGTAATTCTTAGCTCCCATCTCTACTAGAAAAGGAAAGAAAGTTAAAACGTTAATCTGAACATATTTTTTAAGGAAGAAGATCATATTTTGAGGTGCCAGTTTCTACACAATACAGACTATTACTGTCTGCTGGTTTTGTCACCCTTAAATAACAAGCTTCCGAAGGCAAATTCTGCTCTTCAAATCACAGTAGTCACTCTTGCGTTCCTTAACAAATAACGTTGCAAATCCTTAACTCTACAGTTCTAGTCCTAAAATTTAGTATTCATTTATAGTAAGTAGCTTTTGCAGCTACCTGTGAGTAAATCAATATTAACAATGCACTTTCTAAATATTTCGTCTTCTTCTAAATATTTGTTTCACTTCTCATAGAGCACGAGGATCCCCAAAATCTGCCTTTCAAACGCTGTCTACATCCTAAGAAAGGATGTGTGGCCTGAGTCACATAACACATAGACATCTGTTTAAGGCCCCACGTGAGCTCTCCCACTTGGCTGCCATTTCACTTCTGCGTAGCTCTCTGTTTAACCTTTTGCATCCTCCAGAGCAGTCAGCAGAAGCCACAGTATGAAGAATGAGGGTTCTTAGAAGGTACTGAGAACAAAAGGGTCCACCCTGCATGAACAGCATTTCTCTCTTCCTGGGCAGGTTCTGTTTTGCTATGGTGGAGGGGGAGAGATTTGGGGGGGGCTTTTGTTCATTTGTTTGCTTGTTTGTTTGTTTCATTAAATTCCAAGCTAACAACTTCAGAGTAGGAACTTAGAAGTTTCACAACTAGAAAATGTGTAAAACTTAATGGTTAAGGTTGATGTACACAATCTTCCATGTTAAGGAGAAAGACAGAACCTAAAGATTTGAACCCCAAGTGGAATACCACTCAGACTATCTGTAAGGAAATCTGATTAACAAGCATTAGCCTCTTGCCCTCCTCTCTCTTCTGACTGCAGATTTGCTTTTCTCAGAAAACAGTGGATCTCTTCTCTCCTATAGGCCCAGACTAAATATCACTGAGTCTCTAGAACTGAGAAACCCCCACTATGTCACCTTCTGGAGCCCCTGCTAACCCTTTACAACTCCAAGAAAAAAGTCACTTGTGCTTTGCAGAAAACACTCAGAACCAGCACCAGCTTCATTCCAATGGCCTCAAGTTGGAGAAAAGCCTCCTACTTTAGGTGGAAGAGAAAATCTCCACACATCCCTTCCTCATCTTGCCCAAGGCTGGCTGTGCAGCCTCCTCAAAAACATAGTAAGAATCATCAGAGTATGGAAGGACCTAAATAAAATCAGATTTTAGGGATCTGACAAAGTTCAAATGTAGGAAAATTTAGAGCTGTGCTGTCTAATACAGCTACATGCAGCTCTTTAAATTTGAATTACTTTAAATTAAGTAACATTGAAAACTCCATTCCCCAAACACACTAGCCATGTGTGGCTACAATCTCCGACAGCCCAAATATGAAGCATTTCTGTCCATGCAGAAAGTTATATTGGACAGTACTGATAGAGGTCATACAGAGAGCTACATTTGGACTCTTTGAATGCTGCTAGATGATCTTCATTTCTTTTAGTGAACATTCATTGAGCATTTACTTCATGAAAGACATTGGGCAAGGTACATGTTCATACAAAGATGAATGTGATGGCAACTGAGCATCGGGAGCTTATATTTGAGATTTAGAAATATACATTTAAATTACTACCTATATTATAAGTCAGAAATGTGTGCTGTAGTTGAGGAATAAGCAAATTGCCATGCTTAGACAAATAGAGCAGGATGAAACCATTTCACACTGATATTCAGCAGTCCTGGGGTTCTAAGAGAACAAGCACTGTCTTGATTGAGAAGCTGCTCATGTCCATGCTGCCTGCTCCATGTCAACAGCACTTGAATGCATACCATCAAAATTGCTTTGAAAACTTGTCCAAAATAAATTTTTTGGTGAGAAGAAGGGATAAAAAACATAAGAGGCACTGCATGCTAATGGAAAGAACATAAGATTTGGAGTCAGAAGACCTGTTTGAGAGCTAGCCCTATTCTCACAAGCTGTGTGACTTTGAGTAAACCACTTAACTTTTCTGAGCCTCAGGTTCTTTATTTTCAATGTGGGGGAAATAATCCCTACCCCATCTGCCCCATAAGCTAATACTGTAAGAGTAAACATGATAATAAAAGCGCCTCACACACAGTAGAGTGCATGTTATTATTATCCCTGAAAATGATATGCAACTCTGGAGGACATATAATCCATTGCTGGCAAGTAAGTTTTGAACCACATGTTCAAATTCTGCACAAGGAATGGTATCAGATTCTCAATTTATAAATATTTGTTTAGATTTAAAAGCAAAAATATACACCGTCTGCCATCAACTCTCTCTCTTCTACTAGGGTCATGACCAGCCCAGGTTCACTACATCTTAATCCCAGAGGACAGTTTGCCTCCTGCCAGCATGAAGGAGGCCATAGCACTGAGGGTGATCCTACCTTGAATAACAAACAATTAAAAATTTCCTGGCTAGAGCAAGTCAACCAATGAATGGGAAAGTGGGATAGGTTTGTTTGCTATGGAGAATAGAATGGATCAGTGGGATCATTGCAACAGTGTACAAATGGAAGGAAAGGAGGACTTGGAACAATCGCTAGATATGTGTTCTGTTGATTTTATGAGGAATTTTAATAAGAATTTCACACTTTGTAACCACAAGTTTTAAGTCTTTCTGTGAAAATGCTAAATGCTTCTGTAAATGTAAAACGACACCACTTTTACTTTCCTGTAACTCCTGGCAATAGCATGGGATGATTTCTTTTTTCAGCAGAGAATGTGACTAGATAGGGTTTTCTTCCAGATGTGTAGGGAATGGTTTTAATTACCTGGTGCCATGCCTTAATTTTTCAGCACCCCCTCGAATCTGTTGGGTTTGGCAGTGCCAGCAAGAGTGGAACCATGGAGGGGGCCCTCCAGGCATCCAAGCTATGGTTTTGCCATGCTCACCATGTAGCTGGCACAGACTCACTTAAAATAGAATAGAAATGCTTATACTGGGATGCAAGCACTGAATAGCATAAATTTTCAACAAGAAGGTCTAAGGTTAAAATAATAAACTTCAAATGATGTATGCCACATGTGACATTTTGGTTCCAGACGTAACAACCCAAACCAAGGTCTTTTGCTTGACAATTCCAAAACAATATTACTCTCCTAGGTTTCTGATTTTGATTTTGCCTCAATTGCTCACAGATTACACTTTGGCATACTTGAAGACAACACAGTACTGTGTAAAATGCACATGCCAGGAAGCCTTCATGATGATCTGCACTAAATCATCCCTGAATTCTTCGTTCCTGTGGTCACTTAACCATTTCCACAAATGTGGCATGGACTTTTTCTTCTGAAAGAAAATTTGAAATGATCACTCTAAGTAAGTAGTACAGTGAACTCTCCTCCCTGAATAAAACAATAGACATTTGTTCTAATATAATTGGCCATTTATCCCAGATCTCAGCAATTTATAGCTCAACTTTCTGAAACTGAAATCACAACATTTTAGTAGCAAATTATAGACTTATCAGTCACGGAAAAGTATGGAAGTGCCTCCAAAAAGTCCACACTTTGGTATGCATTTCATAACCCAGTTGAAAGGTCCAGTAGTCTTTGAATTTCTGCATTATTTTGAAATTCTACTTTTAAATTATTTTGAAGACTTTGAAGCACATATTTTATCTTTAAATGCTTCAACCTGAATATCCTTAAGGTCGGAAGTGTAAAACAATCATGGAAATAAGTATTATTTAGTTTTCTATTCTATCACCCTATCTTTGTGAGGAAGGTAAGTTATTGATAACCCTCCCTCATTACATTAGAAAAAGGACCAAGATTACAGAAATGTTTAACAATGAAGCCAAATGATGTGATTATTTGAAGCCACCTTATTTGAAAATAGTGTGACAGCTTTTTCCATACTTTAGTTAAACTACATAAGCATAGGTAAATTTGCAATTATTGTATATAACACAATAATAAAATATTAAAGGAACATTGAGAATATCAACCGGATTGTTTCTAAATCACAGAGTTACTGTATGCTAGGTAGCTGAATGCCTTTAAAAACAAAAGCAAAAAAAAAAAAAAAAAAAAAACCTCTTCAGAAACACTACTTAAATGCAAAATAATATATTAGAGTGCAAGCAGAAGTGAAGGACTGCAACTTAAACGTGATCCAGGTATATCCAGAGAAAAGCTAAAGGAAGAAGTGCACTCCAGGAGAAAAGCCTAAGGGACCATAAAATTTGACCAAAAAAATGACCATAAAATTTCAGAGCTGGAAGGACCCAAAAGCTCACCTATTCCACCCCAGCATTTTACAAATGAGGAGAATGAGGCCCAGATAAGGAATTAGTCTAAACTGAGGACAAGATTGCAACCACAATTAGTTTCCCTGCTCCTATTCAACCAGTGCTCATCTTGCTAGACTCTAGTTTCAGTTCCAGCTCTGGTCATAACACTTAATTGTCAGTGAGTGACACTGGGGGAATCACAAAATCCTTCTGTACCTCTTATTTCTCCCCTGTAAAAGCAGGATAATATCAACCACTCTATGGACTTCATAAAATGATTATACAATATTACTATCTATATTGACAATTACCATAATAAAGTCACACACTCAAAAGAATAAAAAGGAAATATCAAAGTGGTTTGTTTTTTAAAGATTATTTGAAGTTACAAATAGATAGGAAATTCTCAAAGTTCAAGGCCCTAAAGAAGCCTAGAGTCAGTAAATCCACAGACCAGCCATGAAACAAAGACGTTTCATCTTCTTTCAAATGCTTTTCCAAAGTTATCCAAGTAAAAATGATCATGGAGAAGAAAAGAAAATCATGACATCTGCATTAATAGGCATTAGACACTTGAAACATGGAACTGCAATAAATGCACAAATTTAAATTTGGAAGTTTTCCTTTTGTGTTCTCCTTATAGTTTTTCATGATACAGGCAATATCATTTGCAAGCAAAGATAAACATTCTTCACCGATGCCAGCAAACATTCTTTGTAGCAAAAACTTACTAATGAACATCTTCTCACCAGTGGGTCCCTACCAACCATGAAGAAGGAAAATAAACTAATTATTTTTCTTGAATGTTTTTAATTTTTATATTATTTTTTATATATTAAGCAAAAAGATGACTGAAAGCCTTTGAGCCCCTTAAATCATATTTTATCGCATTTTTCTTCACTTAGTTATATTACAGGCAGAAAGAGTCCATTCTTGTTGGTACTTCCTTATGAAAGATACCAATATGTGATTACTTCTCACTTCAAATTATGTCAAAGAAATAGGCATAGAAATAGATTTATTAGCTCATGTGATCAAAATTAATGTGCTTAAAATGACTAAAGAAAATAAGTGTTCTTGCATGACCCTGTGCCTGGAAGGATTCTTCCAACATTGGAAAGCCAGGTCCTTTCCTGATAAATTCAGGTCTCTCTAACTTAAGATCATGGAAATGAGCATAGATTCCAGTGATTCCAATTAAAACCAACATAACCAATGTAACTAATAAAATCAAGTTTGATTAGAAATTAGATAAGAAATGAACCCAGCACATAGGCCAAAATGCTATCATGTGTATGGTCTAGAATCCAGTACTTGTGGCTGTGTTAGATATGTCAGGCCTATAGCTGCAAGTACTGTTTCAGTTCCTGATAGTTCATTTGGTTTTGATCTCTGATGATAGACCGATTCTCTGGTCCATCCCCATGTGTCCTACTCAGGGCCTCGGTGTAAGAGAAACTTCACTAGAGTGTATGATGTAAGAGCAAATTCCCGCTACAGTATTGGGGGAAGTGAGGGCAGAGATTCTTCAAGATAGAGGCCCTCTGGTAAAGTAATAATAACTAAAAGTGGGAAGGACTTCCACTTCTGGCCACAACAGAGAAACCTATCCTCCTAAACAACTTATAAAACTTGACAAGACATATGAAATAACTGCTTTCAGATGTTGGACAACAGGCAAATCTGATCCCTGAGAGAAGGGAAACAAGTTGAGCCTGGAAGTGCTTTACAGATCTCAGGGTAGGGTGCTAAGGATACAGGTCAGAATTCAGGGCCATGGAGGCAGCTGGAATTCATGGGGCACAATACTGGAGAGAAAGGGGCTATGTAATTTGCACAAATACATTAATTCGAAGTTGAGAAAAGTGCTAGAAAGGAATAAATAGAAGTTCCAGAAATCCACGCAGGGGCCTCCTTGAGTCTTTGATGCACTTACAAGACTCTAGAAAGCCAGGGAAGGAACAACTACAAGGGACCTATGAACTGAACAACTAGCAGAGTTCCCACAGGATTTGGAAATATTCAAGGTTCAACCTGCCAAAATAGACCTCACTAGACACCCTGAGCATTCGAAAGATCCTAGAAAGACCATGCCTTAGGAGAACTGCTCTAGCCCTAGTAAAGATAGTCTACATCTGCTCTCACACAGCTGAAAAACCAGCCTCAAAGGTCAAATGAATGGCTGTTTTGCCAAGCAAACCATGTAAACCCCTTAGTAATACAAGGTGTTAATTATGCTACTTGTCATTAAATCATGGCCAATGTGTGTTTATGCTGCAGTAGGTCAGACAATCTTACTCCAGATCTATTGGCAAAATCTTAAGAGGTCCAGAAGCAAACTAGATGGAAATTTCATGTGGACTCTATTTTTTCTTAGTTGTTATTTTTCCAGACCAAGTCGGAAGGCATGCTTTGCAAATTCAGCACAGTCTTAACAAGAAAATCTTGAATCAATTAATGTACCTCTTTGAGCAACCTTGGAACCCATCTCAGTATTTTCACCAATCCCTCAAACACTTACCAGTGGTACACCTAATGCCTTTCTCCTAAAAATATTAACATTTGTAGGTTTCGCTGGTGTCAGGCAATGGGCTGAACTTTTTTTTTAAGATTTTATTTATTTATTTGACAGAGATCACAAGTAGGCAGAGAGGCAGGCAGAGAGAGAGAGGGAGAAGCAGCCTCCCCGATGAGCAGAGAGCCAGATGCGGGGCTCAATCCCAGGACCCTGGGATCATGACCTGAGCCAAAGGCAGAGGCTTTAACCCACTGAGCCACCCAGGGGCCCCTCGGCTGAACTCTTTACATGCATCATCTGATTTCCATAACCCTATGAGGTAGGATTACTGTTACTCCTATTTGCAGATAACAAAAAAGAGGTTTGGAGAGGTTTAGCATGATGTGCTAAATGGCATGCAGGTGGTAAGGGATAGAGAAAGGTTTCTAGCCGATAGCTGTAGGACTCCAAAGCCAAGTACTTAATCACACATGATTCCCTGTGTTGAGAGTGAACCTACTCACAGGCATTTGCAGAATTTCCACACAAAAATTTCTACAACAACATAGCAATCAAGTCAATAAATGAAAGCCAGACTAGTTTATGCCTCTTGCATGATTCCTTCATATCCCAGGCAGTTGGGGCAAACTAAATTGTATGAATTTTTGTTTTGATCTGGGCATGGATGAGGGGGTGTGGTAGCATTCTTAAATTATGGCGTCTGAATAATTTTTTCTCTATTGTGGCATTTTTATCAAAAATGGCAATTTCCAAAGGAGGCCAAATTCCTTGATATAGTCTGTTCTAAACTCTTGTCTATAATTTTACTGTAAACATAACTTTCTCTATTGGTTCAGCTAATCATTTAAAGATGCTATAGACATTCTTAAGTGTTTAGACTTTCATGAAAGACCTGACTACTACAAAAACTCACAGTATAACCCTAAACAAGTCAGTGAATCTTCCTGGGCCACGGTGTCCTTGTGTAGAAAACAAGGACCTTTAACTATATTGGCCTTCACCAAATTGCATATCACAGAACAGTCCTAAGAGATACTGCCTTCAAAAAAGAAGCTCTAGGTCAAGTAAGAGGAAAGCTACAAACAACAGCCCCCATTTAGAGACTTGTAATCCATTAGCAATGGATAATTCATTAGTAAATTAAAACCTCAGAAAAACCCTGCAGTAAAAAAAACTGTTTGACTTTAATTTCAAACTCCCAAAGTTTATTTGACCATAAAGCCATTTCCCTGGGGAAAAAAAAGTCTACAAACATATGGATAATATTTCACTCAAAAAAACAAAACACCCATATTTATTGAGCATCTACTATATGCCAGGTAGTGTGCTGGATATTTGGGATACAACAATAAGCATCATCCCTGTTCTCCCAAGAACCTAGAGTTTAGTCAGGAAGACAGACAATAAATGAGCAACAAAGATATATGATTCCAAGTTGAGAAAAGTGCTGTGAAGGAAATAAATGGTTTTTTTAATAAAAAATAACGACAAGGGGGCATGTTCAGATAAGATAGTGAAAAAAGGCCTCTCTAATATCATAATATATCAAGATATCATAGTATCTTAAGTGCTACTAATGTAATTTATAAGATCCTTATATAATTATGATCACTTAAGTCAACATTTGAAGAGAAGGGCATATGACCAGAGGAAAGCATTACAGGCAAAATACCAGCATCTGTGAAAACCCCACGGTGTGAAACTGATTAACAAGTTCAAAGAATAAAAATGCCAGAGAGATGCAAGAGCAGGAGTGACTTCTTGGGGGGACTGGAGAGATTGGCAGGACCCAGATCTTGCAGAGTTTCAGGGCCACAAAGAAGAGCTTGGGTTTTATTCTAAGTAGAATGGAAATGAATTTAAACTAGAAGTACTGATAGATGGAATAGATGGAATTGGTTTTTTAAAAGGTCACTCCTGTTGTCCTGCAAGGAACCGTTTGGAAAGCCAAGGAAATACTTGGGAAGAATAAGAAGCTATATTAGTTTTCAGCTGCTGCTGTACTAAATTATTCAGAAACTTGGTGGCTGAAACAATAGAAATTTATTATCCTACAGTTCTGAAGGTCTGATGTCTGACATGGGTCTGACTGAGCTAAAATCAGCAGGACTCTATTCCTTTCTAGAGGTGAATCAATTACTTGCTCATTTGGGTTGTTGGCAAAACTCTGTTCTCTCAGGTTGTAGAGCTGAGTTTCCTGTTTTCTTGTTGGCTGTAAGGTTGGGCCATCCTCAGCTTCTAGAAGAACCCACATTCCTTGGTGTGTGGTAGCCTTCCTCTCCAAAGCCAGTGACAGTGGGATGAGTCTTTCTCATGCTTCATATGTCTCCTCTTGCTTTCATTGTGTGTCTCTGACTCAACCAAGAAATAACGCCTTACTTTTAATGACGTGTAAAAATTAGGGAGGGCCCACCCAGATAATGCAGGATAATCTCACCAACTGAAGGTCCATACCCTTAATCACACTAGCCAAGTCCCTTTGCCATGTAAGGTAACACATTCACAGATTCTGGGGATTAAAGTGTACACATCTTTGGTGGGTTAGGAGGAGAAGAATTATGCCACCTACCACAAAAGCTGTGATAGCAGTTCCAAGTGACACATGAGAAAAATAAGACCAGCATGCTGGCAATGGTAAAAGTAGACTAATTTAAGACATGTTTTGGAGGTAAAATTAACAGGCTTGGCGATGACTGATTGTATTGGTGAAGGGGTGGGTACAAGAGGAGGAAATCAAGGCTGACTCCTAAATTCCTGGTCTTTCAAGCTTATCAGCTGAGTGCCAAGAGAGGTCTTTTATAAAATAAAGAAGGCTGGGAGTGAAACCAATTTTAAAGAAAAACTCAGGAGTTCTGTTTTCTGTGGAAGAATCTTAGAGAAACATTAACCAGATCATCTCTGAGATCTCTTACTATTTTAATACTCATAAGAATTTGCTAAGGGGCGCCTGGGTGGCTCAATGGGTTAAGCCTCTGCCTTCGGCTCAGGTCATGATCTCAGGGTCCTGAGATCGAGCCCCGAATCGGGCTCTCTGCTCAGCAGGGAGCCTGCTTCCTCCTCTCCTCTCTCTGCCTGCCTCTCTGCCTACTTGCGATCTCTCTCTGTCAAATAAATAAATTAAATATTTTAAAAAAAAAGAATTTGTTAAAAATATCTTTTCTTTTTTAAAAGATTTTATTTATTCATTTGACACACAAAGAGAGATCTTAAGCAGGCAGAGAGGTAGGTGGAGAGAGAGAGGAAAGCAGGCTCCCTGCTGAGCAGAGAGCCCGATGCAGGGCTCAATCCAAGGAGCCTAATGCAGGGCTCAATCCCAGGAGCCTGAAATCATGACCTGAACCCAAGGCAGAGGCTCAACCCACTGAGCCACCCAGGCACCCCTAAAAATATCTTTTCTACTGAGGGTTGAAGAGTGCCTAAGTTTTTTAAAATTATTATTACTATTGTCTTGAGAAATATATATATTCAAGGGTGACTTGTTTGTGATATATCACATTCTTTGGAGTAGAAGGAACATTGGTACATTAGTTATCTAATACTGTATTTAAAAATGCCTCTGAATTTATTAGCTAATAACACAGTTTCCTGTGAGTCAAGATCCAGACACTAATTAGCCGAGTCATCTGCTTCATGGTCTTTCATGAGGCTGTAATCAAGATTGTGGTTAGGGCTGGGGTCTCAACAATGGCCCAGTTGGGAAAAGATTACCTGAATGTGTTACATGGTTATTGGCAGGATTCAGTTCCTTGAATATTGTTGTACTGAGGGCCTCAGTTATTCACTAACAGTTGACCAGGGGCAACCCTCAGTTCCTTTTCATGTGGGCCTCTTCACTATTTATTTCTTTTATTTTTTTATTGTGTTATTTTAATCACCATAAAATACATCATTACTTTTTGATGTGCCATTTATTTATCAAAGCTAGCAAGAGGGACAAAGTCTACTAGAAAGTCAGAGTCTTGTCTAACTTAATCACAGAAATGACATCCCTCAATATTGCTGTATTCTGTTAGTTAGAAACAAGTTACTTAATGGGAGGGACTTGTACTGGGCCATGAATATCTGGAGGCAGGGATCATTGGGGGCCATCCTAGGAACCTCAGACCACACTTGGAGATTGAAGAAACCAAAGAGGAAAACAAGTAACCATGAAAGTGAAAAGAGAAAATGAGAAAGATAACTTTGATCTTCTCTACTTTTTTCAGACAGGAGTCCTGAACAGCATTCTTCAGCGAGCAGATTTTTCTCGGGAGAGGTGATAGGAAATTACTTGTAAGGTGAAAAAGGACAACCCAAGAAGGATTGCAAGTCAGTTTGACAATAACATCTAATGATTATAATGGGGGGGAGGGAGGGGGCGGGTAGATAAAGATGTTATTTTAAAATATTTTTAATTCAAAATTAGTTTACTAAAATAGAAGATTTTAGCAGAATTAGAGTAAAAATTCAAGAAGAAAAGTAGTATTTTGGAAAACACACTAGTCAGTTCTCAACAATAACAATGAAAAATATACTAAGCAATTGCTAATGGAAATCTCTTAAACATAGAAGACTTCGACATTCTGCCATCTTGCATATTATTTTACACATTGATTTTTTTTTAGTTGAAATAAAGACAAGGACGACTTTCCAGGTTTTCTCAAGAAGCATCTGTCTTTCTTTATTCCTTTCTATTTTCCTTTCTTTAAGTTTAGGATTACTTGAATGCTGCTTTATTGAAATAAAAGCCTTATAATTTTAATTTTGAAAAATAAAAGTAGACAAATCTAATAATATACCAATATAACATAAATGTACCATACTAATGTCAGATGTTAATAATTATACAAACTTGGCATGGGGTATGTGGAAACTTTCTGTAGTATCTTCATAACTTTTCTATAAATCTAAACTGTTCTAAAAGTAATGCTTATATTTTAAAAAACACATTCCCCAAAATAAACTTGTTAATGGAAGTGAAAAAAGATCAACAACCCAGACTGTCCAACTTTCTTTCATTATAGTGGCAGAGATTCTTTGCTTTGGAGTTGGTGCCCAGGTAGGGGCTTGATATCACAGGGACTCCTGCTTTGAGACTTCACCTGCAGTGTGATCTTCAGTGGACAGAATACAGACTCAGCTCCAGATTTCTGAAAACATCCCATGTTAAAAAAATCAGTTTAACTCCTCATTTCCTAAGCCAGCAGTTTGGAATACTACCCCAAGGAAACCTTCCTAGAAAAATAGCAAAAGGATGGTAAAAGCTATAGGCATAGAGCTGTTGCTCCCTGTATTGACAACACTGGGAAAATTAGAAGCAACCAAGTGTTCAGCAATAGGAGTATGTTTAATCGTCTTATGGACATTCTATTCACAGAAATAGCCACTAAATGATGGTTATGAAGATTATGTTACTTGAGGGAAAAAATTTATGATATCATACTTATGCTTGTAAGATAGGTATTTTAAATCAAAACATAAAAATGTACATAATATGTAAATATAATTTTGACCACCAAAGGGTCCAGTGTACTAATCTTATAAATAATTCTCCCTCCTGGGCACCTGGGTGGCTCAGTGGTTAAAGCCTCTGCCTTTGGCTCAGGTCATGATCCAAGGTCCTGGGATCAAGCTCTGCATCAGGCTCTCTGCTCAGCAGGGAGCCTGCTTCCCTTTTCTCCCTGCCTGCCTCTCTGCCTACTTGTGACCTCTGTCTGTAAAATAAATAAATAAGTAATCTTTTTAAAAAATAATAATTCTCCCCCCTTTAAAAATTCCTCTAATCTACAAATATCTACTATATACTGGGCAGTGTTCTTTTTTCTTCATGTACTATATCTTGAAGAGTTATAGTAAATGCTTTGGGTAACAGCCCAACATGACCCACAGCAGATATAAGGGTCCTCTCACAGGCACACTCGTTGCCAAGACAAGGAGGCCCTCCTCCCCCGTAGCAACATGTACTACCTTTCCCAAGTCATGCTGTAGGAGTAAGAGGACGATATTTATTCAATTATCCATTCAGCAAACATTTACTGGACATATCCTAGTCGCCAGGCAGTCTGCAAAATGCTGGAAGCCCAATGGTGAGCAAAATGGACATGGCTCTTGCCCTCATGGAATTTACAATCTCGTGTGAGATATAAATAACCCCACCAATATCTGTAGTACAAAACCGTGTTCCTATTATGAAAGGAGATACAGAATACTATGAAAGAATATTATCAGAGGACTTAATTTATATGAAGAACAATTTTGGCTCAAAGATGTAGCACACATCAAGCACCACCTTTGTGGGCTATTTGTTAACATGAAAATGTTAGAGACCATGTGAACCTTAAATGCCTATCTCATTCACAAAGATTTGCAATAAAGTCTTGCTGTAGGTCTCCAAGTTCAGACCATGCACTTCCCTAACTTCTCAGCTTTCCTGTAACTCCACTAAATGTTTCAAATTATTGGCAGGAACATTTTCATCTCACTTTTTCTGGAGCTGGCCTCACATTTAATCTTGTAGAAGATTTCACTAAGTCCTTTTTCTTTTTTTTTAATGTGTGTTTTTAATGTGTGTGTTTAATTCTAAACACACACACACACACACACACACACACACTCACTTACTCACGAAAGGGAAAAATGTATAACAGCTGCAGAAATCGTAGGTGTGTAAGAACATTTATAGCTGGTCTTCCTAGCATCTGTACCCTCCTTCTCTGGCATGACCCTAACATTCATGTGGGGATCTCCCTCTTTCCCACTCTCAGCCTGCTGGATAGGACACACTTCCCAGTTCCATGGGTGATGTCAACCTGGCCTTTGTTCAGGACCAAGTAAATGACATAATCCAGTCCAATAGAAGCACATCTCAGGCCTTGTGCTAAGAACATTGGGATAGAGAGTCTTACTCTATTTCACTGGTTTTGAAACTTTGAAGGATTAGCCCCAGGAACTTCTGACAGCCATCTTGTAGTTACAAAGAGAGGGCCTGAGAATAGATTGAACACACAAAAAGCTACACTGAGAGATGGAGAAAGGGGAAATAGACACTGATAACAATTTGGACCCCAGACTCCAGACCAGATTTGCCTTGCATATCCCACATCTGGTCTGTGGCAAATTGTGTTCACTGCCCAACATACACTGGAAAGAAAGGTCAACCAACACAGACACCTCTCCTTCACTCCTGTGGTTGGAACATCAGGAGGCTGGTCTCACTTTTAGATTTTCCATGTAATCATTAGACACTAGTCCACTGTGTTCCCTTAACCACAGGGGGCCCACGTCAAATGCCTCACACCAACTGTTAAATCTTTCTCTTAATCTGAGATGAAGAAGACACCCTCCCAACCGACCTCCTTAGAGGTAAAGCTCAGCACAACACTCTCTAAAGAAATCCTTACACATCCTGAAACCACCTCTACTTTCTCAACCTTTTCATGACTTTTATGTGGGCAGGGGATTTAAGAATCATCTAAATAGTTTACCTCTTTGGAAATTCTGCATAAGAACTACCTCCTCCCTTAGCATGCAGCATTAATTATATCTTTCGATCTTGGCAGAAATGTCCATTTTGATGTTCTGTTATACATGTGAAGTCACCCATGGCATATTTTACAAGGGAAAAAGGTTGAAAACTACTTCAATGTTTTCACATTTCCTATGGAGTCCAAAATGAGAAGTCTGACCCCAAGATAATCATAGACAAAACCAAGCTCATATTTTTAGTGGTCAGGGAACTTTGAAGGCTTTAGAGAAAAGCAATCAAGATGATTAAGGAGTATAAAAAATAAAGCCAAGGGAATTACCATCTTCTAAAAGTACATACCTAATGTAATCATCACATATAAGAATGACTACACCTCAGGGGAGTATGTCAAGCTAGTTCATCTAAACTAATAAATTCGACTTGGCTATAACAACAAATGAACCTAAATCCTGGGAGAAAGAGTTATTAATTTAATGGATTATCAGTGGAGGCCATGGGTCTTTCTTTGGAGTTAATTTTAAAAACAGAAAAGACTCTTAATTTAAATTCAATTTAGTTAACATATAGTGTATTATTAATTTCAGTTTAGTGATTCATCTGTTGCATGTAACACACAGTGCTCATTATATCAAGTGCCTTCCTTAATGCCCAATTACTGCATCCCCCCACTAACCTTCCCTGCCACTGTAAGAGAGTTCCCCTTTCTCTGCATCCTCAAGAACATCCATTGTTTCCTGAGTTGCTAATTTTAGCCATTCTGACCAGTGTGAGTTGGTATCTCACTGTGGTTTTGATTTGTATTTCCATGATACCGAGTGATGTTGAACATTTTTTCATGTGTCTGTTGGCCTTTTATAGTCTTTTTTGGAGAAATGTCTGTTCATGTCTTCTGTCTATTTATTGACTGGATTTTTTTAAAGATTTTATTTATTTATTTGACAGAGAGAGACACAGCAGCAGAGGGAACACAAGCAGGGGGAGTGGGAGAGGGAGAAGTAGGCTCCCTGCCGAGCAGGCAGCCCAATGTGGGGCTCGATTCCAGGACCCCAGGACCACAACCTGAGCCGAAGGCAGACACTCAACGACTGAGCCACCCAGGTGCTCCTTGACTGGATTTTTTAGTATTTGGGTGTTGAGTTGATAAGTTGTTTATAGATTTTGGATACTATACTATCCTATACTATATCTATGCTATCTGTATGATACTATACTTTTTTATAGTATACTATATTTTATCTGAAATGTCATTTGTGAATATCTTCTCCCATTCCATAGGTTGCCTTTTAGATTTGTTGATTATTTCCCTTGCTGTGCAAGAGCTTTTTATCCTGATGAAGTCCCAATAGTTCTTTTTTGTAGATGTAATTATTTATTTGACAGAGAGCGAGCATGAGTAGGGGGAGGGGCAGAGGGAGAGGAAGAGGGACAAGGAGACTCCCCACTCAGTATGGGGCCATACAAAGAGCTCCATCCCAGGACCCTAAAATCATGACCTGAGCTGACATCAGATGCTTAACCGACTGAGCCACCCCAGCACCCCCAATAGTTTTTTTGTTTTTGTTTTTGTTTCCCTTGCCTCCAGAGACATGTCTAATAAGAAGTTGCTACAGCCAAGGTCAAAGAGGTTGCTGCCTTTGTTCTCTAGGATTTTGATGGATTCCTGTCTCACACTGAGGTCTTTCATCCATTTTAATCTATTTTTTTAATGTGGTGTAAGGAAATAAGTTTTATTCTTCTGCATGTTGCTGTCCAATTTTCCCAACACTATTTGTTGAAGAGACTGTCTTTTTTCCATTGGATATTCTTTCCTTTGTTGAAGATTAGTTGACCATGGAGTTGAGATCCATTTCTGGGTTCTCTATTCTGTTCCATTGATCTAGGAGTCTGTTTTTGTGTGAGTACCATATTAAGACACTCTTTAAAATAGCTTAGTAGAAGTCAGAGTGTGACCTCTTTACTATACTGTAAACCTTTTTTAAATTTTAATTCCAGTGTAGTTAATATACAGTGTTATATTAGTTTCCAATGTACAATATAGTGACTCATCAGTTCTAAACATTACTCAGTGCTCATCATGATAACTATACTCTTAATCCCCTTCACCTATTTCACCCATCCCTTCACCCATTTACCTCCTGGTACCTTCAGTTTGTTCTTTTAAGTAGTTAAAAGTCCAATGAAGTCTGGAACACTGAAAAGAAATTTAAAAAATAAATTAAAATTTTTTTTTAAAGTTAAGAGTCTTTTTCTGTTTTGGGTGGGTTATCTCTCTATCTTTGTTTTCTTTCTTAAATTCCACATAAGAGTGAAATCATATGATATTTGTCTTTCCCTGACTTATTTCACTTAGTATATTCTCTAGATCTATCCATGTTATTGCAAGTGTCAAGATTTCATTCTTTTTTATGGCTGAGTAATATTCATATGTGTGTGTGTGTGTGTGTGTAAGATTACTTTTTCTTTATCCATTTATCTGTTGATGGACACTTGGACTTCTTCCATATCTTAGCTATTATAAATAATGCTACAATAAATATAGAGTACATATCTTTTCAAATTAGTGTTTTCATATTTTGGGAGTAGATATTCAGTGGTAGAATTACTGGATTATAAGGTATTTCTATTTTTAATTTTTTGAGGAAACTCCATACTGTTTCCCATGGGGTCTGTGCCAGTTTATATTCCCACTAGTAGTGCACAAGCGTTGCTTTTTATCCACATCCTTGCCAACATTTGTATTTTCCTGTGTTTTGGATTTTAGGCATTCTAACAAGTGTCAGGTGATATATCATTATAGTTTTGATTTGCATTTTCCTTATGATAAGTGATGTTGAACATCTTTTCATGTGTCTGTTGGCCATCTGTAGGTCTTTGGAGAAATGTCTGTTAATGCCTTCTGCCCATTTTTTAATTGGATGGTTGGGGTCTTTTGGTGTAGAGTTGTATAAGTTTTTTATAGATTTTGGATACTAAGCTTTTATTGGATATGCCATTTGCAAATATCTTTTCCCATTTCAGTCATTTGTCTTTTATTTTGTTAACTATTTCCTTCACAACACAACACAATTTGAATACCTTTTATTTCTTTTTGTTGTCTGATTGCTGTTACTAGGACTTCTAGTCCTGTGTCGAACAATAGTGGTGAGAGTGGGCATCCTTGTCGTGTTTCTGATCTTAAGGGAAAGGCTTTTGCCCATTGAGAACGATATTCGCTGTGGGTTTTTCATAGATGAATTTCATGAAATTGAGGAATGTATCCTCTATCCCTATACTCTGAAGAGTTTTAATCAGGAAAGGATGCTGTATTTTGTCAAATGGTCCTTCTGCATCAATTGAGAGGACCATATGGTTCTTCTCTCTTCTCTTATTAATTTGTTCTATCACATTGATTGATTTGAAAATGTTGAACCACCCTTGCATCCCAGGGATAATCCTACCTGGATAATCATTTTAATGAACTGTTGGATCCTGTTAGCTAGAATCTTTTTTTTTTTAAGTTTTTTTTTTAAGATTTTATTTACTTATTTGATAGAGAGTGAGAGAGAGAATGACAGAGGAGAAGGTCAGAGGGAGAAGCAGACTCCTCATGGAGCTGGGAGCCGGATGCGGGACTTGATCCCGGGATTCCAGGATCATGACCTGAGCCGAAGGCAGTCGCTTAACCAACTGAGCCACCCAGGTGCCCCTGTTAGCTAGGATCTTGTTGAGAATTTTGGCATCCATATTCATCAGGGATATTGGTCTGAAATTCTCCATTTGGTGGAGTCTTCTCCTGGTTTTGGGATCAAGGTGATGCTGGCCTCATAGAGTCTGGAAATTTTCCTTCTGTTTCTATTTTTTGAAACAGCTTCAGGAGAATAGGTATTATTTCTTCTTTGAATGTTTGGTAGAATTCCCAGGGAATCCATCAGGTCCTGGACTTGTTTGGGGGGTAGTTTTTGATCACTGCTTCAATCTCGTTACTGATTATTGGTCTATTCAGGTTGTCAGTTTCTTCCTGGTTCAGTCTTGGAAGTTCATAGGTTTCCAGGAATGCATACATTTCTTCTAGGTTGCTTAACTTATTGGCATATAGCTGTTGATAATAATTCCTCATAATTTTCCCTATTTCCTTGGTGTTAGTCGTAATCTCTCCCTGTCATTCATAATTTTATTAATGTGGGTCCTTTCTCTTTTCTTTTGGATAAGTCTGGCCAGTGGTGTATAGATCTTATTAACTCTTTCAAAGAACCAGCTTCTAGTTTCGTTGCTGTGTTCTAACTGTATTTCTGGTTTCTAATTCATTGATCTCTGCTCTAATCTTAATTATTTCCCTTCTTGTGCATGGGTTAGGCTTAATTTTTTGCTGAATCTCCAGTTCTTTAAGGTGTAAAGATAGTTTGTGTATTTGGGATTTTTCTGTTTTTTGAGTCAGGCTTGGATGATTATGTATTAGGGGAAATATGCGTTTGCCGTATCCCATAGGTTTTGGACTGATGTGTTTTCATTCTCATTGGTTTCCAAGAATTGTTTAAGTTCTTCCTTGATTTCCTGGTTGACCCAAACTTTTTTTTTTCCATTTTATTTTATTTTGTTTCTTTTCAGTGTTCCAGCATTCATTGTTTAGGCACCACACCCAGGCTCCATGCAATACACACCCTCCATTATACCCACCACCAGGCTCACCCAACCCCCCACCCCTTCCCCTCTAAAACCCTCAGTTTGTTTCTTGGAGTCCACAGTCTCTCATGGTTTGTCTCCCCCTCCGATTTCCCCCAACTCACTTCTCTCCATCTCCCAATGTCCTCCGTGTTATTCCTTATGCTCCACAAGTAAGTGAAACCATATGATACTTGACTCTCTCTGCTTGACTTATTTAACTCAGCATAATCTCCTCCAGTCCCATCCATGTTGGTATAAAAGTTGGGTATTCATCCTTTCTGATGGAGGCATAATACTCCATTGTATATATGAACCATATCTTCTTTATCCATTCGTCCATTAAAGGGCATCTTGGTTCTTTCCACAGTTTGACAACTGTGGCCATTGCTGCTATAAACATTGGGGTACAGATGGCCCTTCTTTTCACCACATCTGTATCTTTGGGGTAAATACCCAGTAGTGCAATTGCAGGGTCATAGGGAAGCTCTATTTTTAATTTCTTAAGGAATCTCCACACTGTTCTCCAAAGTGGCTGCACCAACTTGCATTCCCACCAACAGTGTAAGAGGGTTC
>PISX010007310.1:0-35324 GCA_004024625.1 Mellivora capensis | reverse complement strand
ATTGTTTACTGTCTTGTTAATTTTGGCCATTCTCACTGGTGTAAGGTGGTATCTCAATGTGGTTTTGATTTGAATCTCCCTGATGGCCAGTGATGATGAACATTTTTTTCATGTGTCTGTTAGCCATTTGTATGTCTTCTTTAGAGAAGTGTCTGTTCATGTCTTCCGCACATTTTTTGACTTGATTATCTGTTTTGTGTGTGTTGAGGAGTTCTTTATAGATCTTGGATATCAGCCCTTTGCCTGTGATATCATTTGCGAATATGTTCTCCCATTCTGGGGGTTGCCTCTTTGTTTTGTTGACTGTTTCCTTTGCTGTGCAGAAGCTTTTGATCTTGATGAAGTCCCAAAAGTTCATTTTTGCTTTTGTTTCCTTCGCCTTTGGAGATGTGTCTTGAAAGAAGTTGCTGTGGCCAATGTTGAAGACGTTACTGGCTATGTTCTCCTCTAGGATTTTGATGGATTCCTGTCTCACCTTGAGATCTTTCATCCCTTTAGAGTTTATCTTTGTGTATGGTGTAAAAGAATGGTTGAGCTTCATTCTTCTACATGTAGCTGTCCAATTTTCCCAGCATCATTTATTGAAGAGACTGTCTTTTTTCCACTGTATATTTTTTCCTGCTTTGTCGAAGATTATTTGACAATAGAGTTGAGGGTCCATATCTGGGCTCTCTACTCTGTTCCACTTGACCCAAACATTCTTGAGCAGAATCATCTTTAGCTTCCAAGTGTTTAAATTTCTTCCAAACTTTTTTCTTGTGATTGAGTTCCAGTTTCAAAACACTGTGGTCTGAGAATATGCAGGGAATAATCTCAGTCTTTTGGTATCAGTTGAGACCTGATTTGTGACCCAGTATGTGATCTATTCTGGAGGAAGTTCCATGTGTGCTCAAGAAAAATGAGTATTCTGTTGTTTTAGGATGGAATATTCTATATATATCTATGAGGTCCATTTGATCCGGTGTGTCATTCAAAACTCTTGTTTCTTTGTTAATTTTCTGCTTAGATGATCTGTCTGTTGCAGAGAGTGGAGTGTTAAGATCCCCTGAAATTAACATATTATTACCAGTATGTCTGTTTTGGTTAACAGTTGATTTATGCAGTTGCTTCCATGTTGGGGGCATAGATATTTACAATTGTTAGGTCTTTAAGAATGATATAGTATCCTTCTGTATCTCTGACTACAGTCTTTAGCTTAAAATCTAATTTGTCTGATATGAGAATTGCTACCCTAGCTTTTTTTTTGTGGTCTGTTGGCAAGAAAGATGGTTCTCCATCACTTCACTTTCAGTCTGGATGTATCTTTAGGTTCAAAATGAGTCTCTTGTAGACAGCAATAGGGATGGCTCCTGTCTTTTTATCCAATCTGCAACCCTGTGCCATTTTATGGGAGCATTTTGGCTGTTTATGTTGAGAGTGGATTATTGAAAGATATGATTTTATTGTCATCATGTTGCCTGTGAGGTCCTTGTTTCTATAGCTTGTCTCTGTAAATTTCTGTTCTATGTCACTCTTGGGGTCTTTCTCCTTTTATAGGACGCCCCTTAATATTTCTCACAGGGCCAGCTTAGTGGTCACATATTCTTTCAGTTTCTGCTGGTCTTAGAAGCCTTTTACCTCTCTATCCATTATAAATGACAGCCTTGCCAGATAGATTCTTGGCTGCATGTTCTTCTCATTTAGTACCCTAAATATGTCTTGCCAACCCTTTCTGGCTTGCCAGGTATCTGTGGACAGGTCTGACATTATTGTGATGTCACTCCCTCTGTACATAAGGAATCTCTTCCCGCTAGCTTCCTTTAAAATGGTCTCCCTGGTTTTAAGATTTGTGGGTTTCTCTATTACACACCTGGGCATCAGTCTGCTCTCCTTGATCTTGAGGGGTGTTCTCTCTGCCTGTAGGACACGAATGCTTGTTTCATTCCCGAGATTAGGGAAGTTCTCAGCTAGGATTTGCTCAAATATATCTTCTAGTCCTCTCTCTCCACCCACTCAGGAATCCCAGTAATTCTGACATTGGAACATTTCATGGTGTCATTTATTTCTCTCATTCTGTTTTCATGAATTCTAAGCTGTTTGTTCCAGGCCTCCTCCTGATTCTCCTTTTCTATCACTTTGTCTTCTAGATCACTAATGCATTCTTCTGCCTCATTTACCCTAGCTATTAGAGTATCTAGATTAGATTGAATCTGAATGATAGCATTTTTAAGTTCTGCCAGATCAGCTCTCACCTCTGCCCTTAGAGAATCTATGTTGATATTAATGGTTTTCTCCAACCTAGGTGTTGCCTGCATAACTGTTACCCTGAGATCTTTTTATGACATCTTGCTTATATCCATATACATTAGGTCTGCGGCAGAGGTCACAGTGTCTGAATTTTTCCTGTGTTCTGGGTTCCTCCTCCTATTCATTCTGGTGAGGGGTGGTTGAGGGAATGTATGGAGTCCAAACTATTGACCACAACCCCAACAAGATGCACCTGTTTTGTAGGGATGTTGGGGTTGTCAGCCTCTTGTTCTTCCAGCCTGTCTTATGAGGAAGGGGCCTGCCATGCTATTACTCAGGCAACCCTGTTTGGGTAGAGTTGCCCTGACCCCTGAGGGGGGATGGGCTCAGTGTAAACCAGTTTTGGGGGGCTTTTGTTCTCTGGCGGCTTTCCCTGGTGGCTTTCTGCATCTCTTCTGAGAGTCAGAGCAGAAGTGACCATATCCAAACTTCTATCTCAGCACAGGGAGATCATGGTCTGTTCTCAAGAAAGCCCTCCAGGCCACACTGACTCCATTTTTGTCTGTGCTGCTAAAACCCTCAGCATCCTGGGTTGTGCACCCCACAGCTGCACTGCCAGCCCTCACTTCCAGGTCCAGGCACATCTGTGCCCTTCATCCTTCTAAAACTGCCAGCTTCCCCTAGTACACACACACACCCACAGCTCCAGGTTTCAGTCTGGGGGGCTTCCCTAAAGTCCTTTCCCTGCGGCTACCAGCATATGAGTCTGCGCCCAGTCCCCAGCACAGGAGGCTTTTGCGCTCCTGTATTATTTCACCTTCCTGGTGTCAGCACTTATGGCACCTCCCTCCCCCTTCCATTCATCTTCCAGTATCTGCCAGAATCGTGGCTCCCTGCTTCATACATTGAAACCAGCCACTGGAGATATTCTGTTGGTATAGACCTGGATATATCTTCTTATATCTCAAGCTGATTTCATGGGTGCCCAGAGTGGTCTGGTAGACATCCAGCTTTATTCAGGGGACTGGTTGAAATAGGGGCCCCTACTCATCCACCATCTTGGGCCCCCCTTTCCCCTGATTATTTGTTCTTCTTGTCTGATTGCTGTGGCTTGGACTTCCAGTACTATGTTGAATAAAAGTGGTGAGAGTGAACATCTTTACATTGCTCCTGGTGTGAGGGGGAAAAACTCTTAGTTCTTCACCATTGAGTATGTTAGTTGTGGGTTTTATATATAAAGGCCATATAAATATGGCCTTTATTATGTTGAGGTATGTTTCCTCTAAACCTATTTTGTTGAGGGTTTTTATAATGAATGGATATTGTACTTTGTCAGATGTTTTTTCTGCATCTATTGAGATGATCATATGGTTCTTACCCCTTTTCTTATTGATGTGATGTATTACATTGATTGGTTTGAGAATATTGAACTACGCTTGCAGCCCAGGTATAAATTCCATTGATCATGGTGAATGATTTTTTTAACGTATTACTGGATTCAGTTTGCTAGTACTTTGTTGAGAATGTTTGCATCTAGGTTCATCAGAGATAATGGCCTGTAATTCTCTTTTTTAGTGGTGTTTTTATGTGGTTTTGTTATCAGGTTAATGTTGGCCTCATAGAATGAATTTGGAAGTTTTCCTTCTTCTACTTTTTGGAAGAGCTTGAGAAAAATAGGTATTAACTCTTTTTAAATGTTTGGTAGAATTCCCCTTTGAAGCCTCTGGTCCTGCACTTCTGTTTGTTGAGAGTTTTTTGATTACTGATTCAATTTCCTTGCTGGTAATTTGTCTGTTCAAAATTTCTATTTCTTTAAAAAAATTTCTATTTCTTCCTGCTTCAGTTTTGGTAGATTATGTTTCTGGGAATTTATCCATTCCTTCTAGGTTGTCCATTTTGTTGGCATACATTTTTTTCCATTATATTCTCTTATAATTTTTGTATTTCTGGGGTGTTGGTTGTTATTTCCTTTCTCTCATTTGTGACTTTGTTTGATTCCTTTCTCTTTTTTTCTTGATGAGTGTAGCCAGAGGCTTATCAGTTTTGTTGATACTTTCAAAGAACCAGCTCCTGGTTTCATTGATCTGTTCTGTTGTATTTGTGGTGATTCCCAATTTTTTCTTGCAGTTGATTTCTAGATTTGTAGCATTGTGGTTGCAAAAGATGCATGGTTTGACTTCAATCCTTTTGAATTTGTTGAGATTTGTTTTGTGGACCAATATGTGGTATATTCTGGAGAATATTCCATGCGCATATAAGAGATGTACATTCTGCTGTTTTGGGATGGAATGTTTTGAATATATCTGTTAGATCCATCTGGTCCCATATGTCATTCAAAGCCTCTATTTCCTTATTGATTTTCTGTTTGGATGATCTATCCATGTAGGTTAGGTGTTAATGTCTCCTTCTATTATTGTATTACTATGGATTACTTCCTTTATGTTTGTTATTAGTTGCTTTGTGTATTTGAGTGTTCCCATGTTGGGTGCACAAATTTTTTTAAATTAAAATTCAGTTAGCCAACATATAGTACATCATAGTTTCAGACATGGTGTTCAATAATTCATCAGTTGTGTATAACACCAATGCTCTTCACAGTTACAATTATCTTCTTATTGGATTGTTCCATTTATGATTATGTAGTGTCCTTCTTTGTCTCTTGTTACAGTCTTTGTTTTAAAGTCCATTTTGTCTAATATAAGTATTGCTACCCAGCTCTCTTTTCACTTCCATTTGTTTGATAATGCTTTCCCATCCTTTCACTTTCAATCTGCATGTATCTTTAAGTCTGAAATGAGTTTCTTGTAGGCAGCATATAGACGGGTCTTTTCTTCTTCTTCTTCCCCCCACCCATTCCTCACCTTATGTCTTTTTTTTTTCTTTTCAGCGTAATAGAATTCATTGTTTATGCACCACACCCAGTGCTCCATGCAATACATGCCCTCCATAATACCCACCACCTGGCTCCCCCAACCTCCCACCCCCTGCCCCTTCAAAACCCACAGATTGTTTGAGTCCATAGTTTCTCATGATTCATCTCCCCTTCCAATTTCCCTCAACTCCCTTCTCCTCTCCATCTCCCCATGTCCTCCATGTTATGTGTTATGCTCCACAAATAAGTGAAACCATATGATAATTGACTCTCTCTGCTTGACTTATTTCACTCAGCATAATCTCTTCCAGTCCCGTCCATGTTGCTACAAAAGTTGGGTATTCATCCTTTCTGATGGAGGCGTAATAATCCATAGTGTATATGCACATCTTCCTTATCCATTCATCCGTTGAAGGGCATCTTGGTTCTTTCCACAGTTTGGCGATCGTGCCCATTGCTTCTATAAACATGCAGGTACAGATGGCCCTTCTTTTCACTACATCTGTATCTTTGGGGTAAATACCCAGTAGTGCAATTTCAGGGTCATAGGGAAGCTCTATTTTTAACTTCTTAAGGAATCTCCACACTGTTCTCCAAAGTGGCTGCACCTTATGTCTATTAATTGGAGCATTTAGTCCATTTATGTTTAGAGTAATTGTTGATAGGTATGTACTTATTGCCATTTTGTTACTTGTTTTATGGTTATGTTTGTAGTTCTCTGTTCCTTTCTTCTCTTCCTCTCTTCTCTCATGGTTTGCTGGCTTTCTTTAGCAAAATATTTGGATTTCTTTATTTTTCACATATCTATTACTGTTTTTTGATTTGTGTTTATCATTAGGTTTGTATATAACATCCTAGGCATTTAGCAGTTTATGTTAAGATGATGGTCACTTAAGTTTGAACTCCTTCTTTACCTTTCTGCCCCCACATTTTAGTTATATGGTATCATACTTCACATCCTTTCATTTTGTGAATCCCTGGACTGATTTTTATAGATACACTAAATTTTACTGCTTTTGTGCTTCCTACTTTTCTTACTCCTAGTTATGGTCTTTCCTTTCCATTGAAAGAGTCCTTTTTAACATTTCTTGCTGGGGTGGTTTAGTGGTCATGAATTCCCTTAACTTTTGTTTGTCTGGAAAACTCTTTATCTCTCTTTCTATTCTGAATGATAGCCTTTCTGGATAAAGCATACTTACCTTCAGGGCTCTCCCCCACCTGCCGCCCAATACTTTCAATATGTCATACATACCCTTCTGGCCTGCAGAGTTCTTGCTGAAAAATCAGCTGATAGCCTTATGGGGTTTCCTTTATATGTAACTGGTTTTTTTTTCTCCTGATGCTTTTAAAATTATCTTTGACTACTTGTTGCCATTTTAATTACTATATGTCTTAGTGTGGTCCTCCTTGAATTGATTTTGTTGGGGGCTCCCTGTGCCTCCTGGATCTAGATTTTGGTTTCCTCCACCAGATTCAGGAAGTTTTCAGCTATTATCTCTTCAAATACAGTTTCTTCCTTCTTTTCTCTCTCTTCTCCTTCTGGGATCCCTATAATGCGAATATTATTATGCTTGATGGAGTCACTGAGTGACCCTAAATCTATTTTCATTTTTCTCTCTCCTGTTCAGCTTGATTGCTTTTCATTATTCTGTCCTCCATGTCACTGCTCTGTCCTTCTGCTCCTCTAGTCTACTATTTATTCCATCTCATGTATTTTTAACTTCAGTTATTGAGTTCTTCATCTCTGATTGGCTCTTTATGTTTTCTGTCTCTTTAAGGGTCTCACTGAGGTCCTCCACTCTTTTCTCAAGTCCATTGATTATCTTTATGACCATTACTTTAAATGATCTATCAGGCATGTTACTTATCTCCATTTCATTTAGCTTTCTTACTGTGATTTTTGTCTTGTTCTTTCATTTGGGATATATTCTACTGACTCCTCATTTTGTCTAATTCTCTGTGTCTGTTTCTGTGTGTTAGGAAAGTCAGCTATCTCTTCTGCCTTTGAAAGTAGTGACCTTATGAAGAAGAGTTCCTATAGTGCCCTGCAGGGCAATGTCCCCTGTTCACCAGAATCTGTCACTTCAGGGGTACCTCCTATGTGTGTTGTGTCACTCTACTACTACTGTGGCTGAACTGTGTTAGCCTTCAGTCCAGTCATCTACAATGACTATCTTTACTTTTTGTGGGCTTGAGTTGAGTCAGACCAGCCATTTTCCAGAAATTCAGTAGCACCAAACTGCAGTGTGCTTTCCCTGTGTCATCCTCTGAGAAACTTTCATTGTTGGACAGAGTCTGCAGTCAGACCAGATATCTGTCCCTAGCCCACTGCTGGGGCTGCAGTCAGAATGGTATGTGTGGTTATCTTCTCTCCCCATGGCAGGAGTCACTTTGGAGTAGCAGTGGCCCCTTTTGGAGCTGCTTTCACACTTTGCCAGGCTTATGGCACCTCTTTGATGGATTCTGGCCAAGGGCTTCTTCGAGGAGGCAGGTCCACAGGAGAATGTGGGGCAGTGCACACAGTGTTAGCAAGGTTTGCATGAGTCTTCTGTGGGTGGAGATGTGGAACCAATGCTAGAGGAGCATATCTGCAAAAGAATGCAGGGCAGTGTACACTGTTAGCAAGTTAGGTAGTGAGTGTTGGTAGGGCACTGGCTCCCATATGTGTTCGTATGTCTAGGCTGGGGGTAGTGGAGGAGGGAAGTGGCACCTGCCAGCTCCTTTGTTCCTGGAGAAGTCTCCCAATGATCCCTGCCCCTCTAGCAACACTCTGATATTAGTAAACAAATCTCCCTCCTGTATACCCCAGGCATTTTTCAAGTATTGTTCCTATGTTGTATTTCAGTGGGACTGTTTCTTGTGCCATCTCTTTAAGGGCAGGGACACTATTTCCTCTAATTCTCCAGCTCTCCCAGAGCTGAGCCTACTGATTTTTAAAGTTCCAGGTATTAAGCTCCACTGATTGTAAGAACTCAAGAAATTAGGCCCCTCTGGTTTTCAAAACCAAATGTTACAGGGATTTGCCTTCCTTATACTGATATAAGTATATCCATGTGTGGGTGCCTGGTGTGAGGGTCTGTTGCTCTCCCTTCTCTACACCCATTGCATCCTTCCCTCCTGCAGGCAATCCTGTGGATCAAGTTAGCTCCTGGCCATGTCTCTGCCCTTCCTATCTTCTTTGATGTGGCATCTTCTCTACATTTAGCTGCGGAGAATCTGTTCTACTAGTCATCAGGTTGTTTTGGGGTTATTTACCAAAAAAAACAGGGTGTTACCTAGGTGTATCTGTGGGATGTGCTGAGCTTATGACTCCCCATTCCTCCATCCTGGAAGTTCCTATGACTCTTTTGCACATATGGCTATACATGCCCCACTCTAGTTTCCTTGGGTCTCTTTCTGGTGCCCTTTGCTCTAATCTCCTTTCTTTCATCTTAGGTATCTCCTATTTCTGAACATCCTGTGCAAGTTAGTTTCTGGTTAGCTTCTGACAATTATCTCAATTTATAACAAGAATTGAAGACAAATTCCACAACTGAAACATAAAACCACGCCTCAATTTATGGTTTTGAAAGGTCTTGAGATGTTTTCTCGTTATGCCACCAATAGAATTTCCTTCTCAAGTCTGAACTGGTTTTTAATATTCCATAGAATTCCATAGTTGAAGCCTTTAAAAGTTTTGAGATTCTTCCAGTTTGTGGAAGGTTTTTATTGGCTGCAAGTTATGATTGAAATCATTTCCTTGCTATTCAGTTTAGCTGAATAGGCTAAAATAGGCTGCCTCAGGCTTTTTAGTGCTATCTAGAATAATGATATAAAAACTGTACAACTGTATTTTGGGAAACAAAAAACAAGGTCAGAAAAAAATATCTCAAGTTACCCCCCAAGAATTTTGTTAATAAGCCCTTCTATGTTTCTATCATCTACACTCTCCCCTTGTCTTTCAACCCTAGTATCTATTGTCCCTGAATATGGAGTTTCCAGGTGTGGTTAAGGAATTCTGGCACCTGTGTGTATGTATCTGTGTGTGTGTGTGTGTGTGTGTGTGTGTGTGTGTGTGTAACTTACATATAACATATATATAAGTTGGTGGCACATGAGACCTATCATATCTCCTTCAAACTTCAATGAAGAACAAAAATATATATATTCCAGAGAAACAAACTGAGATTTGTGTATAGATAGATACTGATACATTGAACTCCCAGCTACTGTTCCTTTCATCCTCCTGAGTCCCAGCAGCAAAGGTATCCCCAGCACTACAGACTATTTTTTCTCCATCTCAGAAATTCTGAGTTTCCACGTGTGAAAACTGAAGGATATCATGCATTTACAATGTAAAAACCTTCATGCGTAGGAAAATGCAGTTTTCATTATTGTCATCAGCAGAACTGAAAAGTCACATAGGAGAGGACATTTAAGGAAAACTATGATAAGGTATTGACTGAGATTAAATGACCCAATCTGGTATTTCTGTAGTTTCTAATTCAAAGGGGCAAGGTGTCATTCCAGCAAATCAACTTGAAAGAAAATAGACTTATTTTGATAATCCATCTTTTCCTCAGTAAGTTTGGTTTCCATAGCCACAGGCTTGTCAGCCAGCTGGTTTGGTTAATGATGACCCTGGGGAAGCAACATCGTGGGTCTCCATTTCTCCATCCCTATTTGCAAAACACAGCCAAATTGGTTCTAGAAGTTGTCTGAGAAGGAAACTTATCCCAGAGAGAGATAATACTCGACTCTCTGATCAGCAACATCTTCGATAAAACAGGAAGATAGCAATTCTTGGGTTTGTCTACAATTGAATACCCTCTTAGGGAGCAGTAATAGTGTCATGAAATTCCCCTCAGTCTGAGGATAAGGGAAAACAAATACATTGCCCTATCATATAATTCAGATATTTTTTCACTAATACTCAAAAGTCCCCTGGTTTCTTTCTGAACCTCAGCTGTCTTATCTATAAATAGAGAGGTTTGCTCAGTCCCTTCTGTTCCAACATGCTGAGATTTTGTTTTCTGACCAAATAATTTCTGTTCTACCATAAACACTTCTCATGATCCTTTCTCTCTCATTTCTTTTTTCCAGTGCTGGCTATAGTACCAACCTCTAGTACCCAGTAGGATACCCTTCCAGTTTATTAAGCCAAACGCCATATGATTTCTTCACCTTTGTAACCCACTCTGTTAGATAAGGTAATTAGGATAAGTCCTAATCCAAGTTGACTAGTGTCATCTAGTCATCCAAAACGCCATATGGAGACAGAGACACACAGAGAGAACACCATGAGACAATGGAATCAGAGACAGAAGTACTGCAATTACAAGCCAAGGAACACCTTGGCTTACTAGAAGTTGGAAAGAGCCAGGAAGGATCCTCTTTTAAAAGCTTTGGAGGGAGCATGATTTCAAGCTTTTGTTCCCCCGAACTGTGAGAGAATAAATTTCTACACAGTTGCTTTTTTAACCCAAGTAATAAAATTTACTCCTACACCGCTAAGATTTCCCCACTACTGTCCATCTCATTCCTATTCATCCTTCAGTCATAGCTCAGCTCTCATTTCTGTAAAGCCTTTTGTATTCACTACAATATATGATTCTATTTCACCAACATATACCTAGTACCTACTATATCTGATACATTATGCTAGCTAGTACAGATAAAAGTATTTATCTTAACCTTTTTTTAATCAAAGTATATTTGACATGCAGTATCCTATTCATTTCAGGGGTACATCATAGTGATTCAATAATTTTGTACATTACAAGATGATACCCATGATAAGATCTGACAGAATCCAATAAAAATGATTAGAACTAATACATAAGTTCAGTAAGGTTGCATGTATTTCTACACAGTAGTAATGAGCAAACCAAAAATTGAATTAAAGAAAAAATCCCATTTACGATAAAGCATAAAGTAAAATACTTAAGAATAAATTTAACAAAAGGAATATGAAACTTCTACACTTCTACTATGAAAACTATGTAATATTGTTGAAGAAATTTAAAGAAGGCCTAAATTAAATGAAAATACATCAATGTTCATGGACTAAAAGATTTAAGATGGCTTTAGTACCCGCAATGATACATAGATTCAACAAAATCTCTATCTAAATACAAGCTGGCTTCTTTGCAGAAATTGAAAAGCTGATACGAAAATTCATGGGGAAATTAAAGGAACCCAGAATAGCTAAAACAATCTTGAAAAAGAACATTGAAGATTCACAATTCCCAATTTCAAAGTTTACTTTGAAGCTACAGAATCAAGACAAGATGGTATGGCATAGGATGGACATGTGGATCAATGGGATAGAACTGATAGTCTAGAAATAAATCTTCACATTTATAGTCCACTGATTTTGATAAATGCACCACAGCAAATAATGTGGAATGAAAAACTTTTCAACAAATTGTGCTTGGAGGGACAACTGGATATTCATATGCAAAAGAATAAAGTTGGACCCTTATCTCACATCATACACAAAAATTAATTCAAAATAGATCATAGACCTAAATATAAGAGAGAAAATTATGTCTTTTAGAAGAATATGGGAATAAATCTGACCTTGGATTAGGCAATGATTTCTTAGACGTGACACCTGAAGTACAAGAAACACAACAAAATTAGATAAATTGAACTTCACCAAAACTAAAAAATTTTGTGCCTCAAAGGGCACCATTAAGAAAGTAAAAAAGATGGATGCCTGGGTAGCCCAGTTGGTTAAGAATATGCTTTCGGATCAGGTCACAATACCAGGGTCCAATCCTGCATCAGACTCCTTGCTCAGCAGGGAGCATGCTTCTCCTTCTGCCTGCTGCCTCCCCTGCTTGTGCACTTGCTCTCTCTCCCTCTGACAAATAAATAAATAAAATCTTTTTTTAAAGAGAAAGTAAAAAAAGAAAACCATAGAAACAGAAAAATATCATAAATCACATATCTGATAAAAGACTTGAATTTAGAATATATAAACAATTCTTACAACTCAATAATATAAAGACAAATAACCCAATTTTTAAATGAACAAAAAATCTGAGTAGACATATCTCCAAAGAAGATATACAAATGCCTAATAAAACATCAAAAGATGATTGGGACATTAGCCATCATGGATGTGGAAAAGCTGGAATGCTCATACATGGATGGTGGAATGTAAAATGGTGCAGCCACTATGGAAAATCATTTAGCCACTCCTCAAATTGTTAAAAATGGAGTTACCATATAAACCCAGCAATTCTACTACAAGTTATATACCCAAGAAATTAAAACATATGTCTATACAAAAACTTGTAAACAAATGTTCATAGCCACATTATTCATAATAACTAAAAACTGGAAACCACCCAAATGTCCGTCAACTGATGAATAAATAAATAAAATATGGTATATCCATACAATGGGGTATTATTCAGCAAAATAAAGTAATGGAGTTATGATGCATGTGATGAGTGAATGAACCTTGAAAACACTATGCTAAGTAAAAGAAAGCAATTTTAAAAGACCACGTATTATATGATTCCATTTATATGAAATGTCCAGAATAGGCAAATCCACAGGGACCAAAAGTAGAATTGCCTAGGGTTGAGGAGGTTAGAAGAAATGGAAAGTGGCTATTTCTTTTTGAGATGATAAATGTGTTTTTAAATTGATTGTGGTAATGGTTACACAATTTACAAATATACCAAGAACAATTGAATTGTGTACTTTAAAAGGGTGAATTGAATGGTATATGAATGATATCTCTATAAAGCTGTTATATTTTATGAAATTGATTGGTTGAGCCTAAGTCATGGGCCTACATTGTAGCTGCAAAGGAGGCGGGGAAAATGACTTCCTGGCTTTTTCTTTATTCCTCCTACCAAAACACCTATGGTAAGAATTCTCCAAAATCTGGGAGGATAACTCAGAAGCTAGACAGACCCCCAAAAATTGGTAAGTATTTCCTAAGGCAACTAAGAATGTAGTAAGTGCTATATGAGTAATATCAAGTGCAAAAGAAATGAAGTCTCCTGGGCGTGGGGGGGGGCGGGGATTTTTTCAGAAAGGAAAGTATTAGTAGTGCCCCTTCCCTAAGCTCATTCATTAAATGTTGTATTCTGTCTTCTGGGATGTGTGTTAGTCTTACCTCCTCTAAGAAGTTACAAGCTCCTTGATATCACTTGAAATTATTTATAGACTCATTGAGATCTACTTTTCATGCAGACCTCAGCCAAATCTAGCAAGTGTTTAATGATCAGTAATTGATTTAACTAGTGGTAATGTCCTACATCTGCACTACAACTGTCAGTTTTATTATGAGTTTAAGGTTTTTCTTTTCAGGTAAGTTCTTTGCCCAGTGTGGGACTTGAACTCACAATCCCAAAATCAAGAGTCACATGCCAGCCAGGTGCCCTAGTGTAGTTATTTTTCATCCAGCTTTTTCTTTTATTATATATTAATTGAAAATTTTTGGCCCTTTTAAATATTGAGGGGGCTCTCATCTGTAATTGGTTGATTAGGTTGCCATATGTCTTTCAAAATATAACTAAAATTGACTTTTTAGTAACAAACCTTCTTTGTGACTTTTGCTTACAGAAATGTTTTCAGGGGCACCTGAGTGGCTCAGTGGGTTAAGCCTCTGCCTTTGGCTCAGGTCAAGATCTCAGGGTCCTGGAATCGAGCCCCACGTCAGGCTTTCTGCTTGGCGGGGAGCCTGCTTCCCCCTTGTTCTCTGCCTGCCTCTCTGCCTACTTGTGATCTCTCTCTCTCTCAGTCAAATAAATTAATAAAATATTTTTTTAAAAAAAGAATTTTTCAGGGCCCCTGGGTGACTCAGTGGGTTAAAGCCTCTGCCTTCGGCTCAGGTCATGATCCCAGGGTTCTGGGATCGAGCCCCGCATCGGGCTCTCTGCTCAGCAGGGAGCCTGCTTCCCTCTCTCTCTCTCTCTGCCTGCCTCTCTGCCTACTTGTGATCTCTCTCTCTCTGTCAAATAAATAAATGAAATCTTAAAAAAAAAGAAATTCTCAATTCTTAATTAATAATTGATTTATAATGGATTTATAATAATAATAATTGAAAAAAGTTTTCATTTAATGAGTTAGCTAGTTTGGCTCTTTACAAAGCATCACATCTTCTTAACTTGATAAAGCTCTAGGACCAAAGATTCCTATATAGACTGAAAATAAAAATCATGTAAATTCCTCCACAGTTTGAGCAATGGGGAGAAAACCCAGAACATTGTGATTTGTAATTTTGAGGAAATCCAAACAAGTGTGCTTTTTTTTTTTTTTTTGAAGGATTTCATTTATTTGACAGAGAGAGAAAAAGAGACCACAAGCAGGGGGAGCAGCAGGCAGAGGGAAAGGGAGAAGCAGACACCCCATGAGCAGAGAGAATCCTAGGACCCTGGCATTACGACCGGAGCTAAAGGCAGCCACTCAACCCACTGAGCCACTCAGGTACCCCAAAACAAATGTGTTTTGTTTTTGTTTTTGTTTTTTAAGATTTTATTTATTTGACAGAGAGAGATCACAAGTAGGCAGAGAGGCAGGCAGAGAAAGAGGAGGAAGCAGGCTTCCTGCTGAGCAGAGAGCCTGATGTGGGACTCGATCCCAGGACCCTGGGATCATGACCTGAGCCGAAGGAAAAGGCTTTAACCCACTAAGCCACCCAGGCACCCCAACAAATGTGTTTTTATATGACCCTAATTTATCTTAAAAAAAATACATACTTCTAATACTGATGGAAGAGGGCATAAAGATTCCTGACATGTGTCCCTGTTTAATTTCTCAAACCACGGTAAATGGATTATCTAAACTCTCTATTAAAATACACAGACTTACAGTAGTTGTTTAAGCCAGTTTAATTTAATTTTCTCACATACTCAGTTAAATATATATATATATTTCTAGTTACATTTCAGCCTTTAACAAAACAAAAAATTTGTTAAGTGTTTGAATTTTAGAAACTATAAAACAACAACGTTGTAGGCTTGTCCTTTAGGTTTGTATTTAAGTCACTTTTAATTTCTTCAAAATAATTGCATAGTTAATTAACTTGCTATTTAACCACTTACAGGGGTTGAAGTGTCATTTTTTCTTTCACATCATCTATACCTAGAAAGTCTTAAGGGAAATAACAATAAACAAAAAAGGCAGGTGTCTTCAAATCCTCATTCCAACTTCACTTATAGGATCCTTATACAACCTGTAGCAGTTTCTATTCAAGCAGCCTAATGTTATAAAATTCCAAATGTTGGCATTTTAATCTGTATTAAGAAAAAGCACTAAATAATTTATGTTTACACTTCTTTCAAGTTTTATGTGCTTAGACTCTATTAGTCTCCTTCAAAAGCAACAGAAAAACAGCATGATTTAGTAAATGAGATGAGTGCTCCAGTGGCAAGTATTTAGTTAGGGATCTTGTGTTTTGATTTTACTGTAACTATTACTGTGCTATCATTCACAAGTGTTCTCCTGCTACACAGCCAGTGCCTGCAACAATGGAATCTATAAATTGTGATTTTCATTTGTTCATTGAATATTTCCAACCGAACAGTGGCTATTTTGTCTCCTTGATTTCAGTCCTCCTTAGTTTTCAGTATGGTTAGGTTTTTTTGGCTAGGATAAAGCAAATAATCTTGGGATGATAGATTATACTGGGTTGCAGTTTCTTTTCTTAATGAACTCTACAAACTGAGTAGCTAAACTACGTCAGCCATTGTGGAGCATTGTCAGAGAGAGAGAGCGAGCACAGGCAGAGGCAGAGGGAGAAGCAGGCTCCCCGCCGAGCAAGGAGCCCGATGTGGGACTCGATCCCAGGATGCTGGGATCATGACCTGAGCCGAAGGCAGCCGCTTAACCAACTGAGCCACCCAGGCGTCCCTCTGATAACTATTTTTAAAAAGAGCATCAAATTATGTAGGTCTAAGTCATTAATATGGTACCAGTGTTGGGTTGGAGATTTTAATCGAGTAGTGGTTTGGGAATTTTTTTGAAGGGAAAAAAAGGCAAGATCATTTTTTCCCTTGCAGACTTTAGTAGGTAATATGAATGTCACAGATATTACCTGCTTTATAAATCATTTTTTAAGTTCCTTCTTCCATCTGAGCATTCAGAACAGCAACCCAGCAAAGCACTGAAAAACTGTTCAAATTTAAACCATTAAATGAAATCTGTCTCTGAATGTGTGAAAGGATTTACTGTAAAAATATCAGTTTGAGATTAAGTCAAAAAAATTAATCATGACCTTGAAAGAGGAAAAATGGGAGGGACAGGGGGCCCTAGAAAACACTACACACTTTAACAATGCTATAAAGGAAGGCACTTGGGGTTGCTATTAATTCATCATAGCGAAATTCAAATACAAGCTTTTCTTTATATATTCAGTTTGTTGTGTCATTTTTTTCATCATCAAAATTAACCAAAAAATAGCCATGAGAATTTTTTCATTTGAAAAAAATAGCTACATAAGCTTGCTGAAATCTATATAAAAGTTTTAAGACAAATTAGTGATTTGAATGCCAATGAGAGTAACAGAGCCAGCTTTTTTTCCTTCTTTTCTGTAAAGCTGCTGTGCTGCAATTGATAACCATGGGTATGAAAAACAGCTAATTTGTTGCTCCTTCTACATCGATGATTGTCTATTGTTTGCAAAACATGCAGAACTAAGTAGGGAAGGCATAGAGTACTGAGTGCCCTTTCTGCCCTGTTGTAGCAGAACAGAACTTGTGGATGGAGCCCTGGGGCACTCAGTTCAGCCACTGCCTGCCATTCCTCCCTGTCTTGTGGGCGTGTGTCCCATCTCCCTTAGTGAGAGGGCACCTAGAGCAGTACTGGGACTTTCCTGTCTCCTCTGCTGACTGTAAGTTCCTTAAGGTTAGGATGATGTCTGATTCACCTTTCTAAACCTCACAAAACTAGTTTCATTAAATAATAAGCCCTTAAAAGAATAAAAATCCAGGCTGATTAATCTTTTATTGCCTAGCACAGTGTCCTAAACCTGGTTGGCACTGAATAAACAAACAAACAAATAAATAAATAAATGTTGGCTTGATGTTGGATGAATGATGGAATAATGAATGAGTGCATATCAAATACTCTCCAACATCAGAGAATAAGCAGAGACATTTTGTGGTCCAAGCCTCCTATCTCAGCTGCCTGCTTCAGAAATGGGGAAAGCAGAACTATCTGTGTCGCAGTAACTTCAACGTGGCTGAGGTGATTCCCATTAGAATTTACAATAACATGCAACATTTATGTCTCAGAGCTAGTCCCTCAAGCTGGTAACATAGAAAATCAAATTCCCTAGTACTTTTTAGCAAAACCTAGTTAAAATTACTTTGGCCACTAGATGGCACTTGTATTAGCCGTGTTTGGAAATTTGGAAAGGGGCCCTGTTCCAAAAGTCCTTTGCTAAGTAGTATGTAGCTTGAAACTGTGAAAGCATTCATTAAAAAAAAAAAAAAAAAAAAAAAAAAAGACATTCTGGGGTGCCTGGGTGGCTCAGTCAATTGAGCATCCAGCTCTTCATTTAGGCTCATGTCACGATCTCTGGGTCATGGGATGGAGTCCTGCACTTCAGGCTTTGCATTCAGTGTGGCATCAGCTTGAGATTCTCTCCCCTCTCCCTCTGCCGTGTGTTCTCTCTCTCTAAAATACATAAAATCTTTAAAAATAAATTAATAAAAATACATTAAAATAAAATATCTGTAGAAAACTTACAAATGATAACTAAATTTTTGGTATGCCTATAGTACTGTAATTTATTACTACTGTATATTTTTAAAAATTTGTATTTAAGGGGCGCCTGGGTGGCTCAGTGGGTTAAAGCCTCTGCCTTCGGCTCAAGTCATGATCTCAGGGTCCTGGGATCAAGGCCCGCATCCGGCGCTCTCCTCAACGGGGAGCCTGCTTCCTCCTCTCTCTCTGCCTGCCTCTCTGCCTACTTGTGATCTGTCAAATAAATAAATAAATAAAATCTTTTTAAAAAAATTTTTTATTTAAATTCAATTTAATCAATATATAGTGTATTATTTAATCAACATATAGTGTATTATTAGTTACAGAGGTAGAATTTAGTGATTTATCTGTTGCATATAACACCCAGTGCCCATTACATCAAGTCCCTTCCTTGATGCCCATCACCCAATTACCCCATCCTCCACCCACCTCTCCTCCAGCAACCCTCAGTTGTTTCCTATGATTAAGAGTCTTTTATGGCTTGTCTCCCTGTCTGTTTTTGTCTTATTTTCCCTGCCCTTCCACTGTGTTCATCTTTGTTGTTTCTTAAATTCCACCTATGAATGAAATCAGATGATATTTGTCTTTCTTTGACTGGCTTATTTCACTTAGCATAATACTCTCTAGTTCCATCCATGTCATTGCAAATGGCAAGATTTCATTCTTTTGGATGACTGAGTAATATTCCATTGTATCTTCTTTATCCATTTATCTGTCCATGGACATCTGGGCTCTTTCTATACTTTGGCTATGATAGACATTGCTGCTATAAATATTGGGATACCTATGCCACTTTGAATCACTATGTTTGTATCCTCTGGATAAATATCTAGTAGTGTAATTGCTGGGTCCTAGGGTAGCTCTATTTTTAACTTTGAGGAACCTCCATATTGACTTCCAGAGTGGCTGCACCAGCTTGCATTCCCACCAGCACCGTAAGAGGGCTCCCCTTTCCCTGCATTCTCACCAACATCTGTTGTCTCTGAATTGCTTATTTTAGCCATTCTGACCAGTGTGAGGTGGTATCTCACTGTGATTTTGATTTGTATTTCCCTGATACCCAGTGATGTTGAGCCTTTTTTCATGTGTCTATTGGCTACTTGGATATCTTCTTTGGAGAAATGTCTGCTCATGCCTTCTGTCCACTTTTTTTTTCTTTTTCTTTTTTTTTTAAAGATTTAATTTATTTATTTGACAGTCAGAAATCACAAGTAGGCAGAGAGGCAGGCAGAGAGAGAGAGAGGAGGAAGCAGGCTCCCTGCTGAGCAGAGAGCCTGATGCGGGGCTCTATCCCAGGACCCTGGGACCATGACCTGAGCCTAAGGCAGAGGCCTTAACCCACTGAGCCACCCAGGCACCCCCTTCTGTCCACTTTTTTACTGGATTTTTTTTGCTTTTTGGGTTTTGAGTTTGATGAGTTCTTTATAGATTTTGGATACTAGCCCTTTATCTGATAAGACATTTGCAAATATCTTCTCCTATTCTGTAGGTTGCCTTTTAGTTCTGTTGACTGTTTCCTTAGCTGTGCAAAAGTTTTTATCTTGGTGAGGTCCCAAACGTTCATTTTTGCTTTTGTTTCTCTTGCCTTTGAAGACATGCCTAGCAAGAAGTTGCTGCAGCCAAGGTCAAACAGGTTGCTGCCTGTGTTCTCCTCTAGGATTTTAATGGATTCCTATCTCACATTTAGATCTTTCACTCATTTTGAGTTTATTTTAGTGTATAGTGTAAGAAAGTGGTCCAGTTTCATTCTTCTGCATGTGGCTGTCCAATTACCTCAGTACCATTTGTTGAAGAGACTGTTTTCCATTGGATAGTCTTTCCTGCCTTGTTGCAGATTAGTTGACCATCTATTTTTTTTAAATCAACCCTATCAATATAGAAATTTATCCAATATTTTGCTTTTTAATATATAGATTCATACATTAAAAATAGTAGTTGAAGTTAGAATATCTGTTAATATTTCCCTTAATCAAAGTGGAAAATGCCTTTAGGTTAGTTATTTTAGAAGAAAATTCAGTAGATATTTTAGAAATGTAGATTAGTAGATGTTTTAGAAACTACCTAGTTTTAGTAAATTTTTACATATTTTTATAATTTATATAAAATATATATTATAAATTTATATATTTTTATGTTTATAATTTGTATATTTTTCCAGAAATCTGCATTTTAAATATGCTTTTTAGGTGACTAGTATAAACTGGAGATAACTCAGCATTGCTTCAGTGTGAGAAGAAAGGTACATGGGTACCGAATCAAGGGAGATGAACAAGGACATGAACGGCACAATATGCTGTGGCATTTGGAGCTTATCCTGGAGGTAATGGAGATTTAAGATAGGCAGCAACATAAATGAACTGGATTCATTTGTGTTACTTTTATAAATTATTTGTGGAGTTAATTTCACTATCAAGAAATATGGGTGAGGCTAAATAGATATAGGGTTGTGTTCTTACATAAAATAATTTTGAAGGATATCAGATATATATGATTTATTCCTCACTATCCTGGTATTAATGGTTCCAAATTTTTTACTTGTGAATGATAAGCCATGTAAACTATTATTTCTACTTGTGATTCATGTAAAAATTAATGTATGGAAAAAGAAACTCAGGAATCAAAATGGTAATATTAATAATATACATTTATAATTATAAAATCATTGATAACTATAAATGCCATCATTATGCTGATAAATGGGAAACTTTCCTGAAGCACCTGGCTTAAGGCTGGTATACTCTCTTTTTTTAAGATTTTATTTATTTATTTGAGAGAGCAATAGCAAGAGAGAGAAAGAGCAGGAGCAGGGGAGAGAGGAAGAAGCAGGCTCCCCACTGAGCAGGGAAACATACAAGAGGCTGGATCCCAGGACTCTGGGATCAGGACCTGAGCCAAAGGCAGATGCTTAACTGACTGAGCCACCCAGGTACCCCAAGGCTGATATACTTTTTATAGAGTCCATTTGTGTAGCAATTTGTATAGATTTGAGTATATTTGCAATTATAAGTTATCTGCCTCCTGCATTAATAAAAAATTTTAGTAGTTAAGTTAGTCTCCTGAAATAAATAACCCAAAACATGGCTCAACACAATAAAAGGTGATTTCTCACTCACGTCACAGCTAATGCAGGGTGTCAGGCATAGATTGGAGCTTTGTACCATGCAGAGATCCAGCCTCTGCGATCTTCGTCTTTCAGTCTTTCCATCTTCAAAGGCCTTGAAACGTGGTCTGCTTCCAGTATTCAGACAGGGTGTGGAAAGAGCATGGAGAGTTGCACATGCTCTTAACCACCTCACTGGAGGTGACATACATCATCCCCTCTCCCAAATGCTCCTGATGAGAAGCAGTCATGGTTCCATTGAGCTGCATGCATCTGGAAGCTGTGGTCTGATCCTTCATTGAGAAAGAAGAGAACAGAGCCAGTTTCTGCCACAACAGACCATTCTTACAGATCATTCAATACCAGAGATATATACTAGTGAGTAGGAACTGCTCAAGTAAATAAGCTAACATACTGTAGATATTTCCTAACTTCTGTATGTTCCTTATCGTCAGGCATTCATTGAGGACAACTACCTCTTTAGATCGCCCAGAGAAGTCTTTATCAAACTTTCTAGACTGTACTTCAATAAGGAATATACTTTACATGGTGACTCATTACCAGTATATAGGTACCGAATCAAAAATGTCATATCTATTGTTAAGGAAATAATAATTACTCTTATTATATGTGGTGTACTCTGGGATTTGCTGTACTGTTTTCTACAGTTTCATTCTATTCTTGCCTACCTCAACACTGGGCCTCTCTGTAATATTGGGGGGCTCCCTTCCATCTCTAGTAGTCTCTACTCCTGAGGGGAGATGCCCAGAGGAGTTTGAGTCTAGGTTTCCTGGTATATAGATGATTCTCACTGCAGTCTTTTAGATACCCCAAAAACCATTACCACTTGTGATCATTTGTGTGTTTTCTTTCCCCTTACAGCTAAGATTTTGGATTTCTCAAATAAATATATAGAATGTTCAATGAAATCTGAAGTTTGGACAATGAATAATCTTTTTGGTATAATGATATCTCATGCAATATTTGGTACATACTTACATTACAAAAATTAGTTGCTGAAATTTAAATTAACTGGGTATCCTATATTTTATCTGGAAATCCTGCCTACAGTGAATGACACAAGGCAATGGGATTTCTTTTTAGCTGCTATTTATTTCTCTTGGTTGCTGATAATAAGGAAATCAGGCAGGCATTAGATACTGGCTTCGGAGGTAGGAAAGGAGAGGCTGTGAGTTTGGGGCCGGTTTTGTAGTGAGACAGGAAAAAAAGAGAAATTGTAGTCAAAGTCAGTGGAAGGTAGCAGAGAAATGGGTAGCTGGGGATGGGGTGACACTGACCCGTACGAGGGAAGGGACTGGCAAGAAAATGAGTGTGTGCCAGGAGTGTTCCTATAGTCTTTTAGTGGCAGGAGGTCCTGGTCCCCCGATGCCTTTATCCCTTTATCTGTAACTTGAAAGCCTGTCCTTCCTCAATTTCCCTTATTGTCACCTGAGCTTTGTTGGAGGCTCTCTCCCAGGTGACAAACCACCAACAGGAACTTGGAGGATATGGGGTGGGATATCTCTAATGCAGTAAGAAGGTGCTTTAGCTAGTGTTGGAGAAGGAGAGGGAGGATTTATTCCTCAAATCCTTAGTTGAAATCATGAATGACTTTCCCATATGAATGTGGTCTTAAATGGTGGTATTTTCTATGGAAACCATTCTGTAAGAGATTCTCTGGAAGCTTACTAAAATGCAGATTTCTGTGCCCCTTGCAAAAATTTGGATTTAGTAGGTCTGTGATGTAGATTCCAAATATATAATGTATATACATATATAATTTTCAAGTGTTTATTTAAATTCCAGTTAGTTAACATACAGTGTAATATTAGTTTCAGGTGTACAATATAGTGATTCATCATTTCCATTTAACACCTGGTGCTCATCACAAGAAGTGCGCTCCTTAACCCCCTCCATATTTATTTTTTACAAGTGCCAGGAACATCAGTTTGGAAAATATTGTAATGAAGTATAGTATAGCATGGTCTAGTCTAGTCTAGCATAGTTTAGTATTATATAAGAATATATAGTGTTGTGAAAAAATGCTCAATATTACTTAGTTCTCAGAATAAGTATTTTTAGTGAAATTTGGAAACATAAACTTAAATTTTCATTCTCCACTTCTCTTCAGTTCACTGTGAGACTTTTTGCCAATTACTCCCTTTTCTTTTTACACTCTTCATCTGTAAAATAGGACTAACATTTGCCGGTAACCTTAATGTTGAGGGGAAAAAATACCATAATCATGTCTCTGCCAAAATTGAGATTCTAGGAAATAAATCACTGGATATAAATTTAAAATGTAATTATCCTGAAAGGTTTCCCTGTTGCAGGATTGGTAGAGTATATATTGTAAATGTAAATATTGAAAAAGATCATTCTCATGATTAACATTAATAAATATTTATTAAGGTACCTATAGGGTATTTGGCAATGTATTAGTCAGTGATCTTACATCAAATCTGAAATAGATTCACATTGCAAAGAAATATATAACCTAAATTAGAATTCCACAAATTGGAAACTGGCCAGTTTCTCCCCTGGGGAAAAAAGGGGATTCAAATGCAGGAAGAATGGACTGGGCACATGAGAATTGGACACAAATCTCAACCACTGAGTGAAGCCACTTTCTCAGATGCCAATCTTATAAGCATCACTTTCAGATTTTTTCTATAGAGAGATCCAACTCTAATCCCCAGTAGACCTGAAGGAGTACCTCATCTGAAGCGTAGTACTTCCTTCTCTTCAAGTCTGTGAACCACATCTGCTCTTCTCCACGGCCTCCCAAGCACGGTGGCCCAGAGGAATCTCCGTTTCAATAAAACCTCAAGACTTCCCACAGAGGATTCTCTAGTTATAATTCTAGACTTGGCTTCTTAGATTAAGAATCTTTTTTAACCAATTTGTAGAGCTTTAGTCAAGACAGGAAATAACATGTTGCAGAGCAATTAAGCCAAGAACTCTGTGGCAAAGGTTCAAAACCTCATTCCACCTTTGACTCACCCGGGGACTTGTGAAGGTGACTTCACTTCTCTGGAACTCCTTTTTTCTCATCTAGAAAATGGAAAGATGAAAAGTACCCTGCTTTGATCAGAGGCTTGTTATATTGGGGGGAAGTACATTTGTAAAGGTCTTTGGAAAATACAAAGAGCTGTAGAGAGGTTAGATAATGAAGGTTTTGTCTAAGCAAGACTGGAATGGCTACCTCTCTTCATTTTTACCCTCTGTTGAACTCACCTTTCTCTGCAGGCTATAAAAGAAGGAATCCTATATTTCTTCCGTAAGGACTTTTTTTCACATAAATTTTTAAATGCCTTTCGTATTCATGTTTCAAGTTCTCCTGGAATTGGCTTTTTTTCCTCCAGCATTATGTATCCAAGATAATGAGGAATTCAGAAGAACCACCTGCTGATAAAAAAAAAAAAATCCACAGTCTGGCCTGATGCCCAACAAAGATGAGTCCAATCCATGAACAACCAGAGAAATCTGCCTCTTTTCTATACAAGTCGTTGGGTCCCTCATCTTTTACCACACATTTAAGGCCCTATGACCCTTCATCAAATTCTCATAGAATAGGAGAGCCTCTCCCAAGGGGTCTGAATTTTGAATAGGTTGAATTTCTCACCAGCTTGGAGGTTTTTTTCTCCAGTTAACTTTCTAAAAATACTCCACTTCCTTCTATTATACAGCTTACAAAGCACTTCTGCACATCCTGAGAGTAAACTGAAATTCAGTGGAATCTAAGGACATGCCCTTGTCTGCTTCGTAATAAGTAGTAGAGCTAAAAGTCAAAACTATGAGTGGACTTACTGTACTGCACAGTGCTGCTTGCTTTGGTTATTCTAGAAGGAGTAGAAAATAAGATCGTAAAGGCAGGCAGGGGTCAGGTTGTAGAGGGTCTTGAATGCCAGGCAATACCAAATCACTCAAGGATGGTTGTTGTTGGGTTTTGGGGTGCGGGCAGTGTTGATTTGAGTCTTAAATAAGAATTGAGCTGTTAGAGACTAATCTGGGAAATGTATGTGTAATAGATTAAAGAAAGGACAATATATCAGTCTGGTGTAGGTAGAAGTTAGAAACCACACAATAAATTGAATAGGAGAAGTTTAGTGTTAAAAAATCATTTAACTATGATAATTAACTATAATGATGAAAGAGAACTCTAAAGAGAGCATTATGGTTGGTGGAAATTATGTAAGGAAGAAGAAATTTGGACAGAGGGCCTCCTCCCCGAGGCTGGGGTAAAAAACCTCATTGGAGAAGGTATGGCTGGTAGCCCACTCAACAGTGGAGCTGTTTGCCAAACTGGACAGGCCAGTCACTGGACAGCCAGAAATAACCCTCTAGGGAGTAGGCAAGTCAAGGCTCTGGGTGAGCTTACAGAGGGAATCAGGGTATTACTGCTGGTACAAGGCCTGGAGCACATGGTATTTATAGTGAGACAGTTATAAGAAACAACCTTCTGGAGTAAAGCAAGCAAGGAAAACACATGAAAGAAATCAGGTTCCACTGCCAGCCAGCATTAGACCTGAGCACACCAGTGTCCACTTTGGGAGGGTGGAAGCAAAATAGTCACTGGGTCCAACCCAGGCCTGTAAGGTTACCAAGGGACCACATATTCTGGGGCATATTTGGGGTAGAGCACCAGTAGGTAGCCCATAAAAACACACCATTGGCAGACCTCAACGCAGGAGCAAAGAAAAGCCAAATGTAGCACATGGGACCAGGAAGAGAAGCTCTTGTCTTCCTGCAGTGTCCCACAGGCAAGCTCTATTGACAAAGCTTAATGTTGTGTTCACTGGGACAGAGAAATGTTTAAGAGTCTAATCTATTATCCCAAGCATATGTTGAAAAGTAAAATTTGGAGCTCAGAAACAGTAAATTGATAATTGGCACAGACAGTTTGGAAATCTTCCCCCTTCTTACCTGAACAAAGTAATGACAACAGAAATTGTCTTTGATTGGAACCATGATTGAGTAACGGCCCCCCTACTCATTTCCCCGGCAATTCTGTTTGAGCTCTTATAACCATGACCTTTAAGTGGTTCCTTAAAAATATTCTCCTATTGGATCTTTAGTGATAATTCTAATATAATTCTAGATTTTCAAAAGCTTTCTACATCTTCCTTTTTGGGGAGAAGGCAATTAGAAAAAAAGGAAGAGAAAGATGGCATCTGGGGAAGTGGAGACTTTTGTTCCAGCATTCTTCCATGGACCACTAAAACTGACCATGGTAGTAAGATCAATTTGAAAGCAATTGGAACTCACTTAAGAAGAGTACCAGTGACTGATTCTCTTGCCTGCTCCACAAACACTTCTTGCTTAAGTTAGGGGGATCAAAGCCCTTTTCCCATTGATCTCTTCAAGCTAGTCACACAACCCCTCAGGGAATGAAACAGACCAAAAGGAACAGGGGAATTAAGGTGGATAGTACTTATTAAGCAAACATGACAAAAAGTACATTCTTGCTCATGGATTTGTAAATAAGGGAATGTCTGGTGCGAGCTTCTCCACCCAGAATATATATAAGTGGATTTTTGGAAACTCTTTAATGTTTAGTATTCTAAAAGTCTCTAATGGGGGAGGAAAATCCAAAAGGGGAAGGACAAAACAAAAATAATGGAAAACTCTGAGTTCTTCCATCTATGTAAGAAATGTACTGCTTGGGGTGCCTGGGTGGCTCAGTGGGTTGAGCCTCTGCCTTCGGCTCAGGTCATGGTCTCAGGGTCCTGGGATAGAGCCCCGCATCGTGCTCTCTGCTTGGTGGGGAGCCTGCTTCCTCCTCTCTCTCTGCCTGCCTCTCTGCCTACTTGTGATCTCTCTCTGTCAAATAAATAAATAAAAATCTTAAAAAAAAAAAAAAAGAAATGCACTGCTTTCTCACAGGCCATCAAACCATTTACTTTCTTTTTCTTTTTGATAGTTGTGTAACAGTGATTCATCTTTTACTGTAAGTACGTTTCTCAAAAATTCTAATATACATATTAATCATAATTTAATTCACCATATTCTTTAATGAAGGAATTCCATTAGATACTATTGACCATTAATTTCTTCTAGTAGCTTCCATAAAACAGTGCTCTCCTAATTTTCCTCCTACCTCCCCATAAAGCATGGAATTTCTTGGGGTTCTTCTGTGGGCCTCTTTTTCCCTCATCCTACTCATTCATCTCCTCAGTCATCAATTCCATGATTTCAATTACTACCTACATGGAAATGACTAAATTTATTTCTGCAGCTGAGATCTGTCTCCTAAGCAACAGATCTGTATATCTAACCACCTCAAAACACAAGGCTTCCCAGGCACTTCAAAACAACATGTACAGGGCGCCTGGGTGGCTCAGTGGGTTAAAGCCTCTGCCTTCGGCTCGGGTCATGATCTCAGGGTCCTGGGATCCAGTCCCGCATCGGGCTCTCTGCTCAGCAGGGAGCCTGCTTCCTCCTCTCTCTCTGCCTGCCTCTCAGCCTACTTGTGATTTCTGACTGTCAAATAAATAAATAAATGAAATCTTAAAAAAAAAAAAAAAATGTACAATACTAAAGTCGTCACATTGCCTCCAAACCTTTTCTGGCTTCTTTATTCTTTATGTCAGTGAATGGTATCACCCTATACCCAGTTATCCAAACTGGAAACCTAAAAGCCATTCTTGATGATTCTTCCTTCACCCTCAACTCCCACAGAAAATTCTACTTCCTAAGTATTTCTGAAATCTATCCACCTCTGTCTATCCCCTTGACAACTCCCCCAATTCGTGGCACTATCATCTGATGCCCTCTTAGTCAAGGATTTTCCATCCAACCCATTCTTCACACAGCAGCCAGGGACATTCTTTACAAATCAGAAAATCACATAATATAACTCCATGATGAGAAGGGCTTAAAAGCCTTCAGTCAGTCTTAGGATAAAATCCAAACTTAACATGACTTTAAATAAAAGTCCTTATATTGCCCTGCCTACTTCTCCACACTCAATTTTCCTCCTTCCTCCTTCACTAACATTTCCAAAGTTCCTTGTTTTCTCTTGCCTCTGAGCTTCTGCTGCTGACTCTGTTGAACCTCCTTTGCTTCCACCTAACTCTGTACACTTGGCCTATTCATACTTATGCTGAGAGCCAGTGGTTCGTCCCATGAAAAGTCCCCTCAGACTCTGCTGGATGGTGAGGTGATCTATATTGTGCTCCCAGAACAACCCTTGCTTTTCTCAATCCAAGCATGTGTCACACTTCATTTTTCCTTTTTAAAACTTAGCTTAGTTTAGGTATAATCTGTACACAATTAAATTAGATAATTTAACTGTATAATTTAATATATTTTGACAAATATATCAATCATGTTACAAATACTACAATCAAGATATAGAATATTTCTATCTGCCCAAGAAATTTCATTGTTAATCCTTCCCCCACTCCCATCTCCCCCACCTCCCCACCCGCTTCAGATTAACCACCGATCTCCTCTGTCACTGTAGTTTTGCCTTTTCCATAATATCACATAAATAGAATCATACGTGCACTCATAGGCAGTCATTTGTAGCTGGCTTCTTTCACTTAATGGAAGGCTTCTGAAATTCATCCTTGTTGCATGTAAGTGCAATGCATTCCTTTTTTTTTAAATTGCTGTGCAGAATTCTTTTGCATGGATGTAACAGTTTGTTTATTTATTACCCTGTTTCCAAAATGTTTGCTTCTCGTTTGGAGACATTAGGAATAAATAAAGAGGCTATGAATATTCACTTACAAGTCTTTGTCTGGACATATATTTTCATTTTTCTTAGGCAAAGACCTCCAAGTAAGATTGCTGGGTCATATGATAAATATGTGTTTAACTTTATAGGAAACTGCCAAATTACTTTCCAAAGTGGTTGTTTCAGTTTGCATTCCCACCAATATTTGAGCGTTCCAGTTGCTCTGTCTTCTTGACAACACTTGATATGGTCAGTCGTTCTAATTTTAGCCATTCAAGTGGCTGCATATTGGTTTCACACTGTGGTTTTGATTCGCATTTCCCTAATAACTAATGATGTTGAACATCTTTTCATATACTCCTGTGACATTCATATATCTTTGTTAGTAAAGTTCTTTATACAGTTCTTTATTAAATATATGTTTTGAAAATATTTTCTCCCAGACTAAGGCTTACCTTTTCACTTTCTTAGTAGTGTCTTTTGAAAAGCAAAAGATTTCAATTTTTATGGGGCCCCACTTACCCATTTTTCTTTCATGTGACCCCTTATTTTAATGGCTTTATTAATTGCCTATCTTTCCTACTACAGAATAAGCTCAGTGAGGGAAGACTACATGTTTCTCTTGCTTATTGTTTCCTGCACCTGACATGTAAGCACTCAATACCTGCACATGAAGCACTCAAAGATATTTATAATTAGTAAAAATATAGCCTTCTGTACTAGACAAACCAATCCTATTACCTACCATACCCACAGCCTGTTAGGCTGCTGTGTTTTATACCATGTGGTTCTGTTCTTTCTACTTCCCTTCTTCTTGGGTACGAATCATTAGGCTAGAGAGAAGCAAGGGCATTCAATCTGCAAGCTAACTGTACAGGGCTCTGATGTGAGAAATCCATTCAAACAGAAATAAACTAGACCAATGATTCTTAGAACCAAGTTGTATGTGGCTAATAGAAACTTGAATTGAAATATACAGAGAGGGGCGCCTGGGTGGCTCAGTGAGTTAAAGCCTCTGCCTTCAGCTCAGGTCATGATCCCAGGGTCCTAGGATGGAGCCCCACATCAGGATCTCTGCTCAGCAGGGAGCCTGCTTCCTCCCTCTCTCTTTCTGCCTGCCTCTCTGCCTACTTGTGATCTGTCTGTCAAATAAATAAATAAAATCTTAAAAAAAAAAAGAAGAAGAAGAAGAAGAAGCACAGAGAATTGCTTAGTTATATTAAAGGCAGAGACCTGGTCTAAAGATCTGTGAACTCCGTGTACTGAGATCCAAAGAGCCACCTGAGATTTTGTTTCAGCTTCATGGAGATTCAGTGGTAGTATGGTTTCTGCTTTCTCTTGAGGCTTAGGTCGTCTCACAGACTCCTATGAGGCCTGCCGACTCGGCTGAAATTCCTGTTTGGCTTACCTCCTTCCACCTTATTTGAAGTACCTTGAGATCTTCTTTTCCTTAGAAGAACAGTGAGTGAATTAAATCCACATCTTAAATTCAGGTCCCTTCTTGCCCTAATGGGAAGGGAGATGGCTGACAGCAACATCCCTATCCTTTTCCAGGCATTCTAGTCTATTCCCCTAGACACTGACTGAGGACCAATAACAACTTAAGGTAGTTCCAAGTAGGACAACTAGGATACAAGTTCTTTGTATGAGTAGCCCATGTGAATATGACTGAGATGTACCCACTGCCCCACAGACTCCTATTGCCTTTTCTTAACTCACCAGAACAAACCTCTTAGACAACAGTCGAGACTGAATCTGAGTCATCACTCTACTTTGGATACTGTATTTTGACTGTTGAGCACTAGTCTTGGGTTTTCAGATAGTCTGACCTTGAGCTCAGACCACGCCTGACCCAGCTTAGTCCCCTGCCCCCAAGATATTTCCCTCCAAGTTAATTCAACTTTTGTTAAGTCCCTGATATGTGTCAGACACTACTCATGGATCTCACAGTTTAACTAGAGAGAAAAAAGTACACAGAATAATTCTCAATATGATGAATTATAAAAACAAAGAATTAAAAATAGAAAAAAATTAAAACAGGGAAACCCACTTTAAATAAGGTGTTTAGAGACTATATTATGAAGAGATGACATTTTCCTAGCATGAGGAAGAGGCCCTGAAGCAGGAAAAACATGGCTCATTTGAAGAACTGGAAGAGCTCCCAATTGAGAGGAGTTAGGAGGACACCAATATAACTAATTGATTCGATCTGAATCTTTAAAAAAAAATCTTTGGTTCTCTCTATAGTCATTTCCAGGAGATCTGCCTTTTTTTTTTTTTTCCGAGAGCAATAATGATGTAGGCCTGATCAAATGAGTGAACGTTCCATCTTGACTGACCACTTAACTAATGCAGCAAATGCAATTCACCTTTCAGTGGGAATAGGGAAAGGGAAGGCCACTGAGGCTTTTAAGACATAGGTGCTGAGACCTGATGGTTTTACCTACCTTGTATTGACCAAAGCAAGCCCCAGTCAAGATCAGATTCAAGGGGTGGGGGGATAGTCTCCACCTCTGCATGGAAAAAGCTGCAGAGTCACACAGAAGTCTGCGGGCACAGGAAGGCCGTTAATTTTGCCATCGGTATATTCAGTCCACACTGAGGGTGCCATGCTCTATCAGCTACCACCTGTTGTGCACAAACTCTTGACTTGCTCTGCTTCCTCACTGGAGACTGCTTTTGCAGCCTTAGTCTCTGCAGCTTGATCACTCCTCTCCGCACCTGGCCTGCCTTCCATACAGACTCTTCTACTGGAGCCACTTCACTCATTCTATTTCCTATTGCCCTAAATGGACCACAGGCCTCTCACTCTAGTTCAGCTGAGTTGTCAGAGGCTTATAATCTTGAAACCCAGCCTCTGCCCTGAGAATAAACTGGGGCTGCCTTTGGAGCAGACAGATAAGTAAAAGACCAACCTATCACCAGCAGACGTTGAAACATGTGAGTAGGCCCCCAACAAGGTCAGCAGAGCCACCTACCCAGCCCGTAACTGACCACAGTTACGGGCTGGGTAGGTGGCTCTGCTGACCACAGTCTCACAAAGGAGGCCAGCGGAGACCAGAACTACCCGGCCACTCCATAAAGTCCTCAGCAGTTATAAACAGAAGCCAAAGCAGAAGTGCAGGCTTGTTGGACTAGCCCACACTAGGGGGACGCGGGAGAAAGGAGAACGACAACTTAGTGGCAACGTGGGACTCAGTAGCAGCAATCCCCCAAGAGAAACTGGTGAGGAGATTTCAGGGAGTAGTTCAGGTAACAATTTAAGATGCTGAATCTGGGCAGAGATTGGAATGTGATTCTGGATGTTTGATGTAGATGGTAGAGATGTTCGACAGCAGTTGGAAATGCAGACCTGGAGCCTGGATGATCGTTAGGAGCAGATGAGCTTGCCAAGAGAGTAGAGGAGGAAAAGAAAGCTGAGACCTTAGTCTTGGGTAATGACCAAATTAGAGAATATAAAAAAGGTAAGTCAGTTCTAAAAAGAAAAAAAAGGGCAAAGCAAACCAAAAAAGAGCCAGGACAGTGTAGTCATAGAAGACACGAAAGCAGAGCATTTCAAGAAGGAGGCATTAACCAATGTCCAAAGCTGTGGCAACATGAAGGAGAGTAAGAACTGAACAATCCTGTCTGGAGTTCAGTGATTGAGAACGAATATTTTAAGACTGACTCACAATGAAAAGCATCAGTAAAATAAGGGGTTTAATTAACAATTTGGAAATATTTAACAAAGTTTTCTAAAGGTCACACAAGCCCAGAATAAACAAAATATAATAGATGGGGTGGGGGAGGAGTGACCAAGAAGTAAGTGAGGCAGCCAGTGCAGGGGCCTCAAGAAGAAAGGCATTTATCAGGAAAATATAACCACTATTTTTCTGTAATTCCTGCTATTGCTTGTAAAAACCACAATACTCCTTGAAGTTGGAAAACATTTTGAATATGCTTCACTTTGTGGATTTGGAAACAGTACCCTAGAGAGAACTCAGTTTGAAGGAAAAGGAGCCTCCTGCAAGAATGGATTGCATAAGAAGCCAAGTGTAATTTTTCTTTGATGGTCCTCACTGGGTGTTCTCTGAATTTACAATCAGGGGCTTCTAATTGATAAAGCTTTGATAGCACAAAAGGTCATCATGGATTACTCAGTCCTGCTTTGCAACATACTGTGCTTCCCACAAACATTAGCAATTAACTGCGATAAATAATGGCATGATTCACCCATTTCAAACACAGGACAGCATCCTGAATCCCTTACCTGAAGCAAATAGCAAGTAGGAACTGCCCTTTTATGTAAACACCTTCCATATCACAGTTGAATTTGTCTCTAAAATTTGTCTGATACTTTTTCCCATTTAACACACATTTATATGGGATCTAAATCTATTTCCCCACATAACAAAAATCATATTTCTAAAATAAATACTCTGTATCACAAGTGATATATGTATGAATGAACCTGCCATTAAAAAAAAACTTTTTAATTAAATTATTCCTTCATTTAACCAAGAACCCTTTATTGTCCTAATGATTTATTATTTTAATTCAGTCCAAGTGGCAAGAAGAAATTTGGTACCATTCTGTTGTAACATGTCACATTCCCATTCCAATTTTGTTCGCAATAAATGTGTTACAGTTCTTCCGCTGGCAGTCAAGGAAACTTCATACAAAAGCAGCATTTACTTGCAGTTATAACACAGCCAAGTAATACATATGCTATTCGACAGTTTGGAGTGTCTGTTTTCCAGCATTCATCTGGAGCTGTTATTGGAACCATTAAAATTATTTTTTTATAGTTTTTAAAGGCCCAAGACATATTAATTTGTCCTGATGGATGGTATAATGTGTTCATGTAAAAGAAAAACAAGTGTTACATAAACCATGACTAAATTGTCAACCACCTCCTCTTTTACCTCACTTTTGACTCCACATATTTATTCTTCATCGAAAAGTGCAACCAATGAAAAAATAAAACCCTCTTTTTGATTTACTTTTTACTTGATGATACTCACACCCTTTATCACAATGAGCCATGCCATTTTTTACCCCAAATAAGAATGAAACTTTTGCTTTCAGATGAAAGTAAACACAGATGGTTTGATAATATTACAGAACTTTGTACAAAATGTTTCATTTAAAGCAGGCCCATTTAATGCCACATTTCATTAAATATGCCTGTCTTAAATCAGACAGGCTCTCCTACAACGAACCAATCTTTATCTTTATTTAAATTCAGAGTAGGTAGCTTATCTGTCACTATAAAAGACTTTGCCTTCTTTGTACAGGGATATACATTAAAGCTGAGAAGCAGGGTGAGCCTCTTTAACCCAGCCAGGCCAATCCAATTTGCAAACAGATTGCATCCAAAGGTTCTTTTGTCAGTCTATTGTGGGATTTTAAAAGCATTTTACCATAGAAACAATGGTATACTCAGTGGTTAGGTTCTTAGGAAAGGCCATAAAAGCCTGTTTAACCCACCATATGGTTGTGTTAACAGTTAAACCGAACCAAAATGCACCTGTGCTAAATAATACTATAGAACGATGCATAGTATTTCAATGAGAAAATTCATGGAGAGTTCCACATTTTTGGCCTGTGATACAGTTTCAGTAACAACATCCTCTTTCATTCCTTTTGCAGACCTCCTTCCTTGTTGGGCAATAGGACGTGGACTTCTTTGCCCTAGTTACAAGCCACCAGTGCTGGCCAGTAGTATTTGGAGTCAGGGTCCAGCACAGTAGATGAATCACATATAGGAGGTAAAGACAGAGACTGGGGATAAGAGGTAAATGTGTGGGATGGCCTAATGGGTAAAGAATGGACGAAAGTCTCTTGCCAGCATATACCTCAGGCGCCACTCTTGATCTAGCCTGTGCAACATCATTCCTTTCTTTTGCCCTGAGCATTATACCGTCTAATTCACCTTTGATTGCTACTACCTGTGGCCCCTATCAAGGTTTCTTTCTTCCTCCTGGTCTACTGCACTTCAGAATAGCAGTCTTGATTTTTTCCCTTTGTTCCTATGTGTCCTTTTGAAGTTTCCTAAAGACTGGTAGAGCTGCTAGCAAAGGAAGTCAAAGGATAAAAGAGTGCTCCTAAATTTACTTCCCACATCTTTTTTTTTTCTAATTTAGATTAAGCTGAGAAAGACAGAAGTATAGCTGGATGATAACAATAAGTTCTAGAGACCAAAACAAGGTATGAATTTGTTCTATAACATTCAAGAGTAAGATAGATCACATTAATGGATATGTACCACTTGGAAGCAAATCTTGCTCAGCCCCCACCAGACAGAGGTATCAAGATATTCCAGCTCACATTTGGGAGACTGCCTTTTCCTCCTCAGCTCTCCCAGAATGGGGGACAGGGTGGTGCCCCGAGAAGAGGGTAAATCTCTCCTGATCCTCAAGCCATCATGGTCATACACGAAGTGCTTATTGCTTAAGCCCACCAGTTCATCCAAAGATTGGCCACACCATTATTCTCTGCCAGAGATCTCATAAGTCAGCTTTTAAAAATTATTACCAGAAAAGAACTTGAATAGCCAAAGGAATATTGAAAAAGAAAGCCAAAGTTGGTGGCATCACGATTCCGGACTTCAAGCTCTATTACAAAGCTGTCATCATCAAGACAGTATGGTACTGGCACAAAAACAGACACATAAATCAATGGAACAGAATAGAGAGCCCAGAAATAGACCCTCAACTCTATGGTCAACTAATCTTCGATAAAGCAGG